>OY740766.1:6684539-6876974 GCA_963513935.1 Aphrophora alni | reverse complement strand
TCATTTGTGCCTAATATAACCATTACATACTCAGCAAGGAATTTATGTTGTTGATTATGCTTAATGTAACTCTACAATCGTGGTATCATCATGCCTGGGAAACCGAAAAAATTAATTTTAAATTCCTTAGGAATAGACTTTGGGAATAGGATTTGAAGTGTCGAACATAGCTATAACCCAAAATTACCACAATAAGTTGAGTATTGTTGGTAAGGTGAGAAGTGGTGGCAGTTGCCATATCAGGTGGTGAACTCCCCGTAACTATAGGGGAAGGAGTATATCAAATTAAAGATGGTGCTGTGGTATAGATGAAGTAGAACCTATGAGAGTTTCATGATGGGCTAAATAGGAGAGAGAGAGAGAGAGAGAGAGGGAGAAAAAATTAATTTTGGTCAATCAATTTTAATTATAACATAATTTTTTGTTTACGAGATAAACTTATTAGAATATTAATCGGAAAGTAAATTAAGTTACAGGAAGTAATAAATTGGATAACTATTGCTGGTTAGAATAAAAAGTAATTATTTGGTAGTGAATAATGTTGAATAATACATTAATAAATGAGTTAATTTCAGAAGGACCAGACAATTAATTTAACTCTAAATTAACACTAAGATCATTAATTAATGCCGCTGTAAAAATAACAAATAAATCTACGTTTAAAAGTATAACTGGTGTTGTGGTACAGTATCTTGACAATGTCCTGAGAGCCATATAAATTATTATATGTACTCAATTAGCAAAAGAAGTACATAGCTATTATAAAGATGAACAATTCCAAACAATGTCAAAATGTAGTAGGCTATTAGTAGGAATAGTCTATCTAATTTATAGGTTATAATAATGTTATAAAATTAGAGCTCAATAAATGACCTTATAATATTTAAATGATTAATGAATACACATAGAAGAATTCACAATGAAATAGTACTGCATTAATGTATTGCAAATGCTCACCAATAGGTTTCCTATAATGTATAACCTTACTTTGAAGTTTGATGTTTACAAACAACAACTGGAACATCTGTGCCTTGTCTAGTAAGGTGACAATTCCGTGACATCGTTGCGATTGGCAGATTATTTCGGCAAATAAATGCGTATACGATCTTTACAACCTTGTATATTTCTAAAGTGACAAGACAATATGGCGGCTTCAAAGTTGATTTAGGCCTTCAACATCGAGCATAAGACAAATGTACCGGTACTGTCCGGAGTGTCCGGTACTGTCCGGTACTAACGGCGCAAAAGACTAATGCAGTCGATGTCGATGGTGTATGGAACGAAAGTATGACTGTATTTCTAGCGTGATTCAATTCACAATTAGAATATCCGGCTAGAAGGACCAAATGAATAATGCGTTAATAAGTGAATTAATTTCAGAAGGACCAGACAATTAATTTAAGAATTGCCCCTAAGATCATTAAATTATTATTAATGTAAAAATAACAAACAAATCTACGTTTAATTAAAAGTATAACTAGTGTTGTGGTACAGTACCTTGACAATGTCCTGAGAGTCGATTGTATTCTTCTGTCTGTTGACGTACTGAGTCACTACACAGTCAGAGTCAAAATTGTAATAAGTTCACAACAGTTTGTAATGCTAGCATTTATTCTTCATTGCACTTGACACTTCCGAAGTACAATTAAACATAGATGATAATAATTCCAATAATATATGTATATAAAATAACTAAAAATGGAGACCTTCAACTACAATTAGTCGCATGGCGATGCTTGTTAAAATAAAACACTTCTCATAATACAATAAAGCTATTGATGTCCAATACAGTATTAACAAAACTAAAGATATGTAGTTAATGCGTAAAGCGCCCCAAGGGCAAGAAAAGGCTATGCACATGTTTTGAAACTGCGTGTTGCGAAAAATGACTTATACGAGTCTGCCAACCTAAGACAACTGAACTGATAGACTCCTGCTCGAGCCTGCTCATCACTTGCTGATAAGCGTGATTCCGTTTTAGACAGAGCAACCAACAACCATTTTCTTTATCTGAATTAATAGACTGAGCAGGTAGTTTAATATTAATTAATAAAGGTGTAAAAATATAATTATGGGAGAAACTTATATATATTATGTAGTTCAACTAAGAAAACCCATCGGTGAGGAAATTATATAAAAAGTGGGAATTTAATTTTTTTTTTAATAATTTTATTAAAATGGTTACATCAATGTTTGTAGAAATAATTCGATGTAAACAAGGCTGAAAATATAATAAACAATCATAACAAAAATATGTATACATACTATGTCTGAAATTGGTTTAGAAACTATAAGTAATTAATTAATAAAGGCTTGATGAATATAAACTGCAAATTGTTAAAAAAAAGAATTTCTAAAAACTTGCAATAAGTATTAATTGATATGGATTAAACAAGCTATAAAGGTAGACCAGCTGTTATAGTCTTAAAATAGTTCTATTACCTTTTTAGGGGAATGACTTTAATAAAATAATGGTAATCGTAGTTATTAGGCCAAAATGGCCAAAAACCACTTTCACACATAATTAATTACTTGCGGTGATTTAGGCGCACCACCGTAAAACCCTGAGGACCTAGTGTCCCATTATTTTGAGGGGGGGGGGGGTAAACCAAAGAAAATTTTACCTGAACGAAAATAAAGATCCAGCATAGAAAGATTTTTTAAGTTCGTCTTCACATCCAATCCCACAAGCGATTGGTGCACTATTGTGTTTATTTCACTCATCCAATCCAATAGCTCGGTTAGTGCGTGCGAAACCTCGCATTGCCAAGTGGGGGGAAAACTAGCTAAATCCCCAAGGATGATCGTAGACCCCTACAATCAAATACCCGGCAACCCACAAGACAACGCTGCCTGAAAGGCAGGCTCAACTGAAAAGCAGGGTACACGGTGGTTATGGAATTCACCACAATATATAATTATTATATTATGTCTGTTTTGTTTGAGGTAAGAAACTTACTAAAATGAGTCTTTTCCCTATGTTTTATGTTTAGCCAGTGTTGATATAAAAAAAAAAAATCTTTTTCATACACTCTACGTATCATCAATGATAGAAACCTTCGTAACATATTTCCCATTGTTAATATAATTGTTATAATTATTTTAAGTACTGTAACTGTAGTGATGCTCATTTTCAGCATTGAAGCGAGTGGAAAACTACTTATGCAACTCATTAGGAAAAAGCATACTAAATGCTGTTATGGCAATTGAATGTGATGTTACTCAGTCCTATTTCAAGAGCTAATAAATCCATTTATTAAGAGTTAATAAACACAAAGAAGGGTGAAAAATGATCATCTCTTGAGGGTTTATAAGTATCTGAAGAAACTACGAATGTACCAACTTTTTAATAAAATTGATAGAAATAAGATCAAATACAAAAAAATGTTCGTTTTGAAAAGACCTTTTATTTGATATACATTTTTTTATAAGTTGCTATTTAAGAATTTTAAGTTTTAGGCTTTTTTGTATTCTTCAAGTTTAAGCATTTTTAAAATTTACAAAATCCAGTGAAAAATGCCCCTACCACACGTTTCTTTTGGAAAAAATCTGGTGATGTTCCGTATTGTAGGTAGGGTAACACGATACTTTATTTTAAAGTCGTATTTCAAAACGTTTTGGTACACCCTGTACATACGGTTAAAGATAATTAACTTTTGTTTGTGCCAAAATGTTCAGGGTAATTAGACCTTTAAATTGATGTATCACACAACCCATGTTTACATTTGAAAATTCCTCATAAAGCACCCCTACCCAAAAAATATTGGGCCCTTTTGAGGCATTTTTCAAAATTGATAATAATTTTATTGGATTCTGTGAGCCAAATTAGGGGGGAAATGAGAAAGAAAAAGTGTTAAAGTAAGTTAGTAAGAATGCACGGGTGGTCTGCCTCACCCTGTATAGAATAAATTAATTCAATAGCAGCAACCACAACACTATCATTGTTGTATATTTATTTATTTCATGATCTTTTATGTAGGCTATGATTTGTAATAATTGTTTAAACCAACATTTAACTTAGTTTTTGAGTTTATTTATCTAATGATCTTGAAGGTATGGTTTGTAATTTTTAATTATTTTAATGTTTTATAACATTTGTATGTAATATTTTAAATGTGATATAAAAACTATTATTTAATTACATTAGACCAGGGTTGTTATCAGGATATCAGGATAGTATTATTTAGAATTGTTATAGTTTGAAATATTTTAATTTTGTTATTTTTGGTTTCATTGCTTTTTATTAACTGACGAGTTAACATGTGACAATTTTGTATTTAGCAATTTTTTAATAATTTGTATTGTGTCTGTTATAATGCATAAATAGTTAATATACGTTTAATTATTTATATAGACTAAGCATGATTTTAGTTGCTTCTTTTATCACATTTTATAAATTAGCTTCATCATATCGTAACAAAATGATTCTTACTTACAGTTATTTATTGACTATGTCTATTGCCTGTGAAATAAACATAAAGATCTTTTTTTTTTTTAATGTTTGATTGAATAAACTTTGTCCTACACAATATAAAATGTTAATCGAAAATATGTGTATTTGTTACAGCAAGAATATAAAGATGGTCACTGGCATTTTACATGTCAACATGGAGAAAAGGAATGTATTGGTAACATCTTGCATACTTGTGCTATCTATAAACTGGTTAATTCTTCACATCATCAACAAACCACTAAACTTGTGAACTTTATCAACTGTATGATGAAAACTAGTGACCAATACGAGTCTGCCAATAAGGTATACTTTCTCCAATGTGTTTACATTTTATTTGTATAGATATCATAATGGTTATCTATATGTGAAAAAGTTAAATTATGTGTATAGTTTTTTTTCTGTCTTTTCCTTATGGATTGTAAAGCAACAGATAGCTTTTATCCACAGAATAAATCTGTTGTGGAATATAAGAATTTCCTCACAAAACTCACGAAGTTTTACTATCTGCAGCCCTAAAATAGTTTAAATATCTGCTATGGAGTCTGGAGCCACAATATACAAAATGGCTTATTCCGATTGTCATAGATCCAGTAATATACCATATCTTGTATATGATGGTTTGTTGGAATGTTTGTATTATAAAACCTTTCATGAAATATTTTCTATGTTTCCTTGAAACATCCTATATGAACGTAGGCTTCTTACTTTCTTCTTTCGACCAATATCTAGCGTTGTCATCAATGGTACAATGTCTATTCAAAATCATCATTCCAAGCGACCAGAAGCTTCTATTTGTGAGTACTGTGGAGAGAACATACAGTAGATCATTCTTTTCAATACTTAACATACCTTGTACAGTGTTGCGTACTGGAGTTAGGTATGCTACAATCTGTCTTCTATCTCCTCACAGATGGTGCACAATGGTGAATGACATAGGTAAAAGCTGTGAAGGTAATGCCTCTTTATGATGTAACCCGTTCTTGCACTCGTTACAAATGAAGCCATCTTCGGAATACTCCTCTGGATATATACAAGGTTGCCGAAAGCAGTCTTCCATTCCTCCAGTAACACTGCTCTGTATTTTCTATTTATAAAGTTTGTATTTATTGATATAATCGTGTTATTTTTATAATCTAAGAAATGATTTGTTTCTTATTTTTTATTTAGTGTTGCAAGGAGAATACAATCAACTGCAAGCCAATAAAACTTTGTCAAAATACTACATTAGGTGAAAATCTGGAATCAGGTTATGGAAACAGAACCAACAATTTTCAACCAAAGATTGAATGGATCCCTATAGCAATGTTTAATGATGTAAGTATGAATATAGTTTTTAACACTTTGAAGCCTAAGCCCGAGTATACATCGGGCTGCGCTAAATAATTCTATACGATCGCGATGTCGGCATATAATCAGGTTTCGGCACTTTTTCTTAGCTAATTGGTTATTTATCTTTGCAAGTCTTTGATTTTCGAATAGTCTGTGCTGTTGATATGGACTAAATATAAATATTATAAAGCTGATGCTAGCAACGTAACACGTCTACGAGGAACGCAGCGGACGTTTGATTAGTTCAAAGTTAGTGACTGAGTAATCAATATGCGTTATGTTTGTTTGTTGTTTTTCTTGAATACTAAATACTTTTTGAGTTATACAAGTAATCTTTTAGTTTATTTTAGTAGTTAGGCCAGTATTTTAGTGTTTGTTTATATAACTATTTTAGTTATAGTTATGTTTAGTGAAGTTCTGTGCTGTGTAGCTATTTTTGTTTGTGTGTGTATTTTACCCTTTTTCAAGACTGTGAGTAAAATATCTATTTACATGTATATATATATTTAAAAAGGTAATTTCTTTAGGTTTAAAATGATATATAATAAGTCATATACGATAAATATAACAAATACCACAATTTTTTAAAAACATGTCCAAAACCCCCAGGCACAGTAGGAAAGCAGCACGTTAAAGAGTTAGGCTTCAAAGTGTTAAAATATTATCAAATATAAATACAGGTAAAAGTTGAACCAAAATAATCCTAAGACTTAAGGAGATAAGTCCTTAAGATGTATGCAAAATCAGAACCTGGCATCAATCTGTAAAAGGACAAAAATGATTTACACTGAGTATATGGCTTTCCTTTGCATCCTTCGTTCAGTATTGTGAAACATATAATAAACAGACTTCTCCTGGTTACAGTGATAACACTACTTTATTTCCCAGTAAAGGATTTCAACAATAATCAAATTAAAATTGGGATACTTCGTAAAATTATAGAAATACGATGTCTTGAAAGAAAGAAATTAAGAATTATTTACTTCACAAAATGTCATAACATAAAATCTAATTTGGAACAAAATTGAAAACTATTTAAAGTTTATAAAATAAAATACACAATATCATACTACATAGAGAATTGAAATTAGTGATAATAATTCAATAACAAAATTGTCTTCCGTAATTACTATTGATACTATTGACCGATGGTACTTGGTAGAAATCCATGTTTAAAATAAATCAAACAAAAAAATTTTTTTGTAACTTCTACAATTTATTGTGAGTCTTGCCGACCATGGTTTCGCCAGTAACGGCATTGACGAGGCAACAATACAGACTAAGGAATGTTTGAAACAACGTGTTCAACAAAGATTCATTCTGTGTCAGATTTTTATAATAATAGTAAATTTAAGATTCTCCATGTCAATGATAAAAGTAGAAAACTAAATTCCTTGGAAATGTTAGAAATTAAGAGATTATTTTGTAAAGATTCTAGCCTTGTACTTAACGATCAGGTAGAATTTTTGTCCAACTCACCTCTATTAAACCCGTTGTTTTCCTTACGACCATATGTACCCCACCCCTCCCATCTTCCACTCCCTTACCTTCTTCTTTGTAGTAAGTAACTGTTCTATGTTGAACACGTTGTTTCAAACATTCCTTAGTCTGTATTGTTGCCTCGTCAATGCCGTTACTGGCGAAACCATGGTCGGCAAGACTCACAATAAATTGTAGAAGTTACAAAAAAAATTTTTGTTTGTTTTATTCTTCCGTAATTGTTCATAAACAAAATTCACAGATGTTTATTTATAAATGGACAAATTGTCTAGATCTAATTTCAATGTCTATTTTCTTCCCTTTTTTTCTTATATTAATGTTCTGGAGAGAGTTATCTCACTAGTAAATAATACATTTGATTGAACTTCGAAAATTTGTTTGATGGGTAAGAAGATATTAAGTCCTATCTTTATTCAATAGAATCGACTTTTAAAGATATTACTTTATTATTCTACACTATTTACTGTATTTTGAAGTATATTTATTTGTAGTATATTGTTGGATTTGATGGTTATATTTGGATATAATACTCTTCAAGTTTGGAAAACATCGGTTTGCTTCTAGTCCTCAAACAAATGACGATTTTTTAATAATCCACCCAAAATTGATGTAACGGAAGTTTCAAAGCTTCTGCCTTCTGTATCACATCAAGTAAAAGTGTGTGTGGTGTGAATAGTTAGAAAATAAAATGATTCCTTTTCTTCTTTGGGAAGAGTTAGTTGCTTAATTTTTGAGTAACAGAGTTTTAAAGGACAAATATATTATATTAAACACAACAAAGGATTAAATAACTTCTCATGCTAATTATAAATCCTATTAACTAATGTATATAATATTTTTAGTGCAATATGCAAAGAAGTACATTTCATTTCAATGAATTTATATATGAATTTAGCAATCGTAAAAGTTAATTGCTGGTCGTGGGCATGTCCTTCAAGTGGGAAAAATCTGCAACGTTTTACTTTGCCCATGTTTTTGATATACTTTGTGTTGGTTTTCGATTTATAATAAATTATTCGTACATCCTAAGGAGTTTTGTTGACAACTTTTGAAACGTAACACATTCAATTTAACACAATAGTAATATTTGTTTCTTCCGTTGAGCTTTCATTTTCAAGAGAATGGTAACATCAGATTGGTATGTCGAGTTTAACTTAACAGAAAATGGATATTCCTGCTTCGGTTCTGCTTTGCTGAGAGATAAGACCTCAAGTCACCTCCCTGTACTTTCATTTTATACAGAGGATTGCATACAAAACTCCATTAAATTGAGGTGTAAATGGACAACTGGACCTGTAACCCTCTCTTAACAAACAGGTCACAAAATAATCAAATCACACAACATAAGTTACTAAAAGGGCTACCATATGTCCTCCACCCTCCTATACCTTCTAGGGAAAGAACAAGTTGTTACTTTTGATTAAACCTATACAAGAAGCATGATGTTGGTCACAACCATAAATTTTAATATATTACTTTCTCATATATAGTAATATAGAGAAAGTTATATGATGGGTCAAAAAATTAACATTGATTTTTTTTTATGGATAATATATGTTTTAAAGTCCCCGAATAAAATTTTGGAATGATATCTATTATTTGTGTAGTGCTCTAACAGCCCAAATGTGTAGACAGATTGTTTTAATTAAGTTCTAGAGCATATTTTTGTTCAATAACTAAAAAATTTGAAGTATAGTACAAACTCGTTAAGTGTGATCTCCGGGTTTCCCGGACCGGTTTGCAATAAATAAACATAAATATAAATTAATATAAAATATGCATTTTGATAGCGCTATTGCTTTATACGAGCGCATAATCGTAGCGTATTGCACGGTGATTGTGTTTCCGCCGAGTTTGTTTGCCGTGACTGTATATCTGATGCCTAACTGTAGCGCTGCATGGTGAGTCATTGTCACCCAGGTGATTGGCGCGCTTTGCCGGTTGAAACGGATACGCGACCGTGCGGCACGTAAACATTACTCTAAGCTGACACAATCGAAACTTACAAGCTTATTCTCCAAAAAGTAGACATACCTGTACAGTCCACAGATGTTTTTGTTGTTTTATTGTGATGAGTACAAATTTTTAAAGTGTTTTTCTCCGTAATAAAGGAAATTATTGTAAGTACAGTATGTATATTTTCATTTTTTTGTGTTTTCTGCTCTTTCTTCGGCTAACACGGTCCCGGCTGGTCCGACTTAACAAGGTTCTACTGTAACTGCTTTTTTAAAAAAGAGCAACTATATTTCTCAAATCTGCTCTAACGATTTTGATCAAATTTTGCTCAAGTGTAGCATCCAAGAAACCAAACAAATTAGTGGTCGCCTGTTCATGAATTATTGATAAAAAACCAAAAAATCAGCAAGGCATAATTTCTTTAAATAGGCTCTATTGATTTTGTTCAAATTTAATGAAAAGTAAATATTAATTACCCAAATCTGTGTTCAATATCACAAGTAAGACAAATATTATGGTTCCTGAATAATTGATAAAAAACCAAAAAATCAGCAAGGCATAATTTTTTTAAATAGGCTCTATTGATTTTGTTCAAATTTAATGAAAAGTAAATATTAATTACCCAAGTCTGTGTTCAATATCACAAGTAAGACAAATATTATGGTTCCTGAATAATTAGTAAAAAACAAAAATGAACCTTGACTGCCATCATTAAAAGTTCGATTTTATCAAATATAATATACGTAGAGGATGCATCTATAGCACACAAAACAAGTTTAGGCCCTATTTAAATATTCTTCAAAGATGGTATCCACAGTTTATTTTCACTTTTTTACTGACAACAACCCAAATGATATTTTTCATAACTAATAATATTTTTGGTTGATTCATATTTGGTTTTGTGGATGGATGAGTGAAAAGGTTTTCACAATGAATTTGCACTGTTTATTTATTTATAGTTGTTTATTTATAGTTTGTATCAATATTTTATGACTTACAACTGTTTCTTTGAAATTATTAATTTCTAAAATATATTATTTATTTTTTAGGTATTTAATCAAGCTGACCAGGATACAGCAATGGTGGATCTCCCATCTGTTATTTGTAAATATATCCCTAATAACAAACACTGTAGTAATCAATCAAAAGACAATTAAGTGTTCAAAATTTGACTAATTAAAGTAAAAGTGCACTTGGGAAATTTATTCCAGTTGAGTTTATATTCATGTTTATTATTTTAGCTTGTAGATCTCGATTTATATCTTTAAAAATTACCAGAATGCACTTCGACTTTACAAGCTAAAATAAGAAGTTATGTACTGTAATAAATCCATTATTCAAAAAATCTCAGGTTACTCTAATAATTTTTAAATAGATGGAAAAGTTGAAATTCATATAAAATTGGAAGATTTTTTTTTTATGTAACTTTCTTTAAATTTACTGCCCCCAAAGAGATTTAAACAATAACTAGACATTTGAAATAAAAAGATGGCGTTGATATGAGTATATTCTTCTGCCACTTCTAGCATTTATCTTAACTTTTGCTGAAACCTTTCAGATGAACTCCACTTTCTAGAGCTATTTATTTACATACTCATTTAACACAATTCTAGGGATGGCAGAAGAAGGTAAACAAATCATTTATATATATCCTAGCAAAAAATAGTGATTATCCTAATAAAAAGCGGTCACATGTGGGACAACATTTTAAAAGTTAAATTTTTTGCAATTACTGTTCTTACTCTACACTATGTTATGTTGGATAAATGAAATGAAATACCAAATATCCCCTTTGCTATTTAAAAGTCACCTCCAAACTACCAATTTCATTACAAAATAAAAATTATAGCAAAATTTAGATTGTTTAATTATTAATATAACCTTATTATAATTATTTCATGTGTGAAATATAAATACATATGTAATATTAATATATATTGTTATATATTAGACAATAAAACAATTAATCAATAGAAATGATAGTAAATTTATGACCTAGATCTGTTCGTGATCTATTAAAAAGAATCGCAGTATATTAAAATTGAGATAAAAAAGAATAACAAATTAATGTTGTAATTACCATGTGTATTATTAACGAGACTGTTTTAGAAAAAACAGCGAGATGTAATTGTGAGCTGTGACAGAGACCTTGGACATGTCTGAACCAGTATTATAAACATCAAACTCTCAGCCCTATAGTTGTTTAGTAGACATTGTTTAGTACTTTTGTGTACCTGTAAAGTACCAAATATAAAAGTAGGGCACATGTCAATTTGAAATTTGTTAGTAAAATTGAACCAAACACCAACGGAATGTTTTTAAAAGCTTCCAAACTTATGAGCATACATTCATGCATATGTGTTTGAATGGCGCAAAAGATTCAATGAAGGACATCAGAACGATGAAGACAATGAACGCCCTTCCACTTTAAAAACTGAAGCAAAATGTAAGAATAAATAGCCAGATTATGCAGGAAGACCGCTGACTAACCGCTGACTGACCGCATCTGAATGATAGCTGAAGTCGTAAACAATGACAAACATACTAAGTGAACAATTTTGCAAGACGATATCAACATAAAGTTTGACCCAAGATGGGATCTCCAACCAGAGCAAAATTATGCCATGAGGAAATTTGCGCTGACATGCTGTAAGAAATTGATCCTGAAGATATATTTGATGATTCAGATGAAGACCCTACTTATGATCCTAACAGGCCTCAAAGAAAAGGTTCTTAGACACTTTAGGACCAACAATGATGAGGCCTACAGTTACAGACAGTGAGGTTAACTATCAAACATCAAGACCTATAATTCAAAATGTAAATAGACAAGTTTTGAGTGATGACTCTGATATTGATAGTGGATCAAGTGGTATTGATGACGATGAAAATATTTGGAGTAAAATAAAAGAAGATTTTGAAACTCAAAACAGTTTTAGTTATAATGAAACACCTTGACCTAAAAATTGCCCTCCGCCAAATTCTAGGCCTATAGATTATTTTTAACGTTTTTTAAAATTATTCAATATTAAAATTGTTGAATTGATGGATATTGTTGATATACTAGTTACAACAATTTTATTTAACAGAATTTAGTGAGTATTTTACTTTTCAAAATATAATAATTAGTTTTATGGTTAACTCAAAAATCTATTTAAGGTTAACAAAAAGGTTAAGTTTCATTTTTTTGCTGTAGGACTTTGTTTTGATATTATATTTTTATGAAACTTTTTTAATTATAACAGTCATGCACTAAGACAGTTTTTAATAAGTTATGCCTTAGCTTTCATTTTATAACTCAATTCACCAGTTCCAAGATATCTCTGTACTGTTTATTTTACCAACTATTAACTTTCCCAAATAAATCCAATAATTATAAATATGCACACATAGATTTATTTATGTATTAATACGAAAGTACATTGTCCAAGATATATGCTGGCTTATGAATACCATATCATTATTGTAACATGTTTACAAAACTACCTCTAATATGAAGTGAGTTAATCATATAAACCATTGATATTATTATTAAAGTTCATGGATCCTTATATTTTGATCTAATTCAACCCTTTTTCTTTTTATTATTCCTAAACTAGTTTACCATTTGATGATATTTTATAATTTCTTTAAAACCATCACAGTCATCCCCATCTTAATAAAAACAGAGCATAAAATGTTCCTTAATTAACAACCACAAATAAATCGAACCAAAAACCGAACAATAACATGAAAACATCAATTTCATTGTCGGATAGTCAGTATCCGACACCCTGCAATGCAGTCAAATCGACCTTCCCTTCACCATTCATACATACTATACACCAACAAATTGAGAAGAAAGTATAAGAAAAGAGACCCTTGAATACTCTTCATCAAGGTCGGAAGAGAACAAGAGTTGGTTAAGAGAGTTCTGACAGGAAAGATGAAAGATCCCTGGGGAGAAGTAACCTGAGACTAAATGAAGAAAGGTGTACCACACCCATACTCACTATAAGAGCCTCTGAGAATCCCATTAATGAAATAAGATATCACAGTCACTCAGGTCTACACCGAGAAGAATTTGATAAAAACAATGATCATACATTTTTATAATAAAACCCATGCTTATAATGTCTTTTGTTTTTTATTTACATTCAAATTTATAACAATAATTATCTCACTATTTTAAAGAAATAAGGAAAATAATCATTATTCACATCAGTATGAGAATTATTTTTTTTTTTAATATTTCTTTTAATCACGAATAAGATTTACAAAATAATTAGGTTAATTTATACACAGAGTCCATGCTGTACAACTTTATTTTCAAATATATTTTATAGTATTTACATTTAACAACAATAATTATAAAATCACCAAATGAAATTTAATTGTTATGGTCTATATTAAATAATATGGTGAATAATAAAACCAAATACACGGAATTTGTGATGTATATGATTTATTTTCATATATTATTTGATAATATTAACAAAATAATTATAAAATGATCACACGTTAGTGAATTGTTATGATTCATATTAAATATATGGTGAATAACATAAATTACAATACAAATAAAAATTATTTATTAAATAATACTGTTTAGAAGTGTAGCCATTCTGATTAATTACGATTATGTAAGCTCAGTTATTTGCAATTCTCTCTGAACAGAAGTCACTTTAAGATGATGATTGGTCTGTTGATAAGTAATGTTACCTGAACAGACATCGCAACATAATAAGTAAAGGGGACGACAGTCTTGTGATACGCGTGGGGAGATTCCAAATCAATTCATTCATAGAATGAATATTCTGACTATAAACACGTTATGTGGAGTGCGGAACTGACATATGAGGATATTTAGAGCCTGGACCTTGTGTAGTTCATGAGGGTGGTCACAGTTAGGTTTATAAGGAGGTGGTCTAACTACTGTAAAGTACAGTATGTTCTCACAATTATGCAGCCCTCGTCTATCCACCCACCCCATACTATCTAACCAGAGCTGTGGTGTAAATAATGCTAATTCGACTCCACACTTTTAATGTATAAAACAGTTAATTTACATTTCTTTTCGATCGTAATGTCTTGTGAAATATAAGTCTATACCCACAGTACATATTTTAAGCGTAGTTTTTATATACGAAGTAATTGAAAATGTTTCTCTTTGAATCTTTGAAACTACTTTAATTAAAAAGAGATTACTATAGATGTGTGGTGAGCAATGGTCACAAGATTTTTCACATCTACACAAGAAAATATTTTCTATATGTTCTATTATTTTACAGAAGTAACTCAGTTTGCAGAAGATACATGATTGATTGTTTATGCGCAGTTCAGTTTTTATTGACATGAGTTACAAACAGAAGAAATATATTGCCCAATATTTGTTACATTCTTTAAATGAAATGTAAAGGTTTTATAATTTTTTTCTTTTTATTTAACTTTCCTTTCATAATTAGATCAAATTAATTCTTTGATCAAAGTCTATAAACACAAGATTAAATATGATATGAAATGCTACTGATGTTAAGTTAACACAAATTTAAGTATTGAATGTAAAGGAAGTAATTTAACCTTCAACATAAAGCCTATCCGGTTTCTTTGGTATCTGGCCCAGCCAATCGTCTAATTACACCAGATAGTCATGAGCCAACTGTAATAATAACAAAACACATTCATTGCCGTTTTCCTAAACATGTCAGTTTGAGAATGATCAGTCAGAACATAAAAATAACCACAGAAGGTTAAATATCACAAATCAGCTTAAGCATGAATGATCAGGTTTTGATGATTCTAAACCAGCAATTCCAAGCCACATGTAAAAGAAAATTATTGTTTATGAATGAAATGAAAAAATCCAAAAAAAATCTTGAATAAATTCAAAAGTGATCAGAGTTTGTATAATTTCAACAAATTCAGTATGTACATTGTGTAACAAATGTTTAAAACCAGTTTTGTTTATATTGTTTAAGATTTACTGGTCTTATTATGACATGGAACTCCATAGAGAAAGAAAAAAAGTGCATTTAGAGTCAAATTAAATAAGATCCAATCACTTACACTCTCATTTCAATTTCAAAGTTTTAATTAAATAAATTAACTTTAAAAAAATGACTTCAATAAAATGGCAGATAGAATTAAAAACATAAATAGAAGGTAAAACATTGAATAGTATATTTTTTACAAAAAACCAAAACAAAAGAAAAACACAATTTTCCACAATAAACATTATCTATTCTTGGTGGCCTTGTCTGTTCCAGTTCAGACGAAGAAAGTTTGTGTACATATAACAAATGAAGATGATAACTTAGTCGGCTTTGTTACAAATAAAGTGTTTATTGTTGAACATTTTGTTTTCCTCTATACAGTATTTGGTTATTGAAATTTTACAACTGTTACTCATTTCATGGTTGTTTTTTTTTATTCAGTGTAATAGAGAAATTATAGTATCCTAAAAAAAATGTAAACATGTACAAATCAGTACAATGAAAAATGAAACAGAAATTAAATTTCACTAATAGTGACGTAACAATTGAGATGGATTTTGAGATCTCATTGAGAATTCAACAAAAAATTCTTTATTCTCTATTTGATTGAATGTGTAGAATTTGTGACTGCCTGAGATTAAAAATTACTTCAAAAGTCCTAATCTTCAACATCAACAATAATTAGGTACATAATTTCCTTTAGATTGTTATACTCTTCATTGAAAATTCCATCTAAATATCATGGTAAGACTTTCACTTTTAATGATCCTGGCGACCACATATTTATATATCAAACATTTTATTTGCCTACTGTCTTTGTACAATCTGAGTTTGTGACCCCCCCCCCCCCAGTAATGCAGCTCACCATTTAGTTGATATATGTCCATCAGATGATATAAAGGTGTATATTTAAAACTAACGGTACATTCATGCAGCTACAAGTGATATGAGGTCTAAATTATCAAAAAACCAAGATTAAGATCATTGACTCAATGTTAGATCTGCCTTAAATATAGGTGTGAGAGATGGAATGTGAGCAAAAACATCTGTACGCTTACAAACAATTGTTAATCTGTGTCTAAGATAAATCTAGATATTACGGTACTCTAAGATTATCTTAGGTTGAACAAACCAGCCCAATTAAGATGCAGATAATATGGGGGAGGGAAGGAGGGAGAGAGAGAGAGAGAGAGAGAGAGAGAGAGAGAGAGAGAGAGAGAGAGAGAGAGAGAGAGAGAGAGAGAGAGAGAGAGAGAGAGAGAGAGAGAGAGAGAGAGAGAGAGAGAGAGAGAGAGAGAGAGAGAGAGAGAGAGAGAGAGAGAGAGAGAGAGAGAGAGAGAGAGAGGAGAGAGAGAGAGAGAGAGAAAAGAATAAGACATGTTCTGTGAAAGGAGTTGAAAACACTGTAAGACCGACCAACAATGGAATCTGCAAGGAAATCGAAAAGATCGTAAATTATCAAGGCAAAGAATTGAGAGGAAGTTAGAGACTAAAAGACAGAGTCCTAGCAAAGATACCAACACAGCATTTCGATGAAGCTTAAGTTCCTTCTAAGAATCAAGTAAAATAAAAATTGAGGACAGTTTTAATGACTATGTTTTCTCCATCTGCCATATCCTATAACAGAGTTAGTGCTAAATTGTTGACCAAAATATTTTTATAAAAAGATTGGTAAAATTATAATGTGGAGCTTTTAAACTGCTGTACCCATTAGCGTACAATGACTTAGACTACATTTATAACAACTGAAGTTAATGATTTATTCATCGAAATATCCTCTTGTGGAAATTTTAGTGTTTCATTATCTGCTTATTATAATTTTCGATACATTTTGTTCAGTATATTTAAGTAAATAACACAATGTTAAAATTACCCACAAAATGTTGGAATTTTATTATTTCAAACATGAAATGGTGAGCTGTGAGAGGCTTTTGTTAGCAATGTAATAGAATAATACACTTTAATGAATTGTTGATTAAGATTGTGTAGTAGTAGTTTAATCCTGACACCAAATCATCTGAAAAGAAGTTTATACAATTAGAAAAACATCAAATATGTTTGGAAATAAAATATTTAAGGTGTTTTGAAAGTATCAACTCAAAAATATCTATTAATAACATTAAAAGGTTGTTTTTTACATCTATTACTAAAGATTTATGTTAATATAATATATATATTAACATAAATCTCTTCTGTATGATACCCTTCTCCGAATAGAGATGCCGGAAGGAACTTGTACTGTTGCGTACGCTGATGATGTAGCGGTGTTGATCAAGGCCCGTAGCACAGAACTGGCTCAGCTAAAACTGAACCAGGTTATGAGGAGAGTGGGCAAGTGGATGGAGGAACACAGCCTGCAACTGGCTTTAGCAAAAACGGAAGTAGTAATACTTACAAGGAAACGAATTCCCACCTTAGTAAATGTGCAAGTAGGAAGTGAAAACATAATGACAACCAGAACAGTCAAGTACCTGGGGGTAACACTCGACAATAAACTGACCTACTGGGACCATATCCAGAAGGCAGCTGACAAGGCCTCAGTTGTTTCTGCCAAATTGAGCAGACTTATGTGTAACCTTGGAGGACCCAGCCAGACCAAGAGAAGACTGTTAATGGGAACAGTGCAGTCAATTCTGCTCTATGTAGCGGAGATATGGGCAGAGTCTGTTACAAAGACCAAGTACAGAAAGAAACTATTGGCGGTACAACGCAGAAGTGCCCTGAGGATTGCTTCCTCTTACCGAACAGTATCCGAAGCTGCGGTTCTAGTAGTCGCCGGAACCATTCCTGTGGATTTGCTAGCCATTGAAAAAAAGAAGATATACGACAGGAGCCAAATACTGGGACGAAAGCTAGCAGCGGTTGAAGCTAGAACGGATACCATGATATCGTGGCAGAGGAGATGGGATGAGGATATACAAGGTAGATGGACACATAGTCTTATCAAGGACCTAGAGCCCTGGCTTCAGAGAAAACATGGAGAAGTAGATTTTTACATCACACAGTTTCTTACAGGACACGGTTTCTTCAGAAACTATCTGTATAAAATAGGTAAAGCCAAAACACCGCAATGTCAGATGTGTGGAGCTGAGAAGGATGACGCTGCTCACTCCTTTTTTTAATGCACGCGATGGGATGAAAAACGAAATCAAGTGGAGAATGTTATTGGTAAAATAACTGTTGGAAATATCATCTCACGAATGATCTCAAACGAGTCGGGCTGGAGAACTATAGCACAATATGTAAGAAACGTACTATTAAGTAAGAAAGAAGATACATGCTTAGAGGACTAGAGACACTACCGTAGAGACACAAAACGTACTTACACACTAAACACGATGACCTGGTCTGATGCAATGCGAGAGTAGTCCCGGACTAGGATCCTGGAAAAGAGGTTAGGGTTTAGTGGGTAAACCGGATGAACCGGGAGTCCCACACACCGGGAGACTAGTCTCCTGATGGTGCCTAATGCATTCCCCCCTCTATAAAAAAAAAAAAAAAAAAAAAAAAAAAAAAAAAAAAAAAAAAAAAACATAAATCTCTAGCAATAGGTGTAATATATATTTTACTTTTTCTTTAATTTAAAACTAACATTATGTTTATAAATTAAAAGTAAAATTTAATTAAATATTATGCAATATGCTTAATATGTGTGCCTCTTTATTACAACAAAACTAAGCTCAATTCATAAGAAAAAATATATATAACGAACACATGATATAAAATAATTGCCTTACTGGATCGTTTTTTTTTTTTACCACTTACTTGGGACTATGATAAACTGATCATGAAACTGGGTCCTGATCTTATTTACTTTTTCTTTTAGTTGTTTTGTGTCTTCAATAAACCATTGTTAGAATATTTATAAAATATACATGCACTCGAATGGAGTAAATTTATAATTTTGAAGCAATTGGTCCAAGACATCTAATTTGTGTGTGTGTGGGGGGGGGGGGAGGGGGGCTTAAGAGAAATATACAGTTTAATTCTATAACACAGGAAATGTTCAGATTATATATTGTTTAAAATAATTAAAGTTGCAAAAGTGAGGGTTTTTTAACACCTCGGAAATTAATGACAGATTTTAATGTAATCCGATGCCAAAATGTTTGTGATGAATTCTATAATACATCTGAATGATTCCAGTATTGTTCTAAATTTTTACTATTATTTATAAAAAATAAAAACCTTCAAGCAGCAACTATAAATAAATTAATGTACAAATAATTGATGAAAATTGTTGTTATTTTCAAATAATGTTGCTTGTTTCAAATAAAAATAATACCCAAAATTTCAAATCAAAATGTTGAAACTAACTTCTAAATATTATGATTAAAGCCTGAACACGGTAAAAAAAAAAAAACTAAAATTTTAAGCCAGTTAGAATAATTTGTATCAAAATTTAATTAGAAACAACAAATTTTAAGAATTAATAGTGATAGTGTGGTTACGAAATGTCAAATATTGATTACTTACATTGAAATTTTTGTAACCGTTCTACACACTATTAGGATGATGAAATTTAGATATTTCAGTTGGTACAACCCATTACGTCATAGGCCAAATTTTAGAAAAGCATTCTGAACTTGAAATTCCATTGTCTTGCAATGTTTTGTTTCTAAAATATATGTGCAAAGTCAATAGTCTTCCGTGTGTGGCTCGATTTATTTCTGTTATTGTGAACTTATTTTGTTGCAATAAGTCTGGGACCTCCATTATGATGTATACCCAGTCTATGACACGCATCAACAATTTGCTCAATAATGTTAAAGTTTACCGCTTTAGTTTCCTATATCTTGGACTACATTAAAATTATTTTCATTGGGTGATTCAGGCATCCCAAATATCTCTATGGCATTACATCGTGAATACTGTTCTTGGTCCTACAAACGCCCCTCCACACTTTCCCCTATGTATAATAATTGTTTTTGTCTTCCAAATTTTCCATGGTCGTTAAAAGCTAATTAATAAGTTCCTGCTGAGTTTACATATTTAATAAAGAGAGAAACGTAAGGACCAGAGAACGATTACAGATGGAAAAATCTCAGCTAAAATGGTATTGACATGTAACAGAATGACAAGAGAATTCCGAAAAATATGTTAGAGGCAAGACTGGTGGGGAAAAGCTAAGGACAAACATGTATAATGTAGATGGACACTATACTGGAATATGGAAAAAGATGAGGGGAAACAGAGAGAGAGACAATAATTGACAAGTGACAGATGTGAGTAGAAGAAGTTCTCAGAGGCCCCAAAACCATTGATGTAAAGTATGGAAGAAGAAGACTAAGAACACACGAAACAGCATAGCAATCTTGCATGTTTCAGAATGAATGAATCCCATCAAAAACCTTGTTACAAAATTACTCCATGTCAGTCTATTATCAATAATCAGTATTTCATTTTTCAAACTGTAATGTAGGAATGGTATATAAGTTTAGCAACCTAATACCTAACCTAACCTAACCATTTTTCCTTGCCGACAGAAAAATATTTTGTACATCATGTGCATATACTCCAATACTATACCAATAAAACTAATTTTGAAATGCAAATGTACTTTAAAGCTATCAGCATACAATATTTAAACACTATAAATATCATTCATACAAATGGTGAATAGCAAAAGTCCAGCAATTGACCCTTGTGGAACTCTATTAAAATCAAGAAACCAGCAAGATCTACCAGAGAGCTGTGGAGAGTTTGACCTAACAACCCAAAAGAGAGAAATACCAGTTAAAATATAAATTATAAAGATAAAAACTTGTATAGTACCACTTGCAATACAGGTGGATTGGTTGTATAAATTCAATCTTCCCATTCATCATCTCCATCATCCTCATCATCACTTGAAGCACTTGAATCGCTGTGAATCACTCTCGATCTCTCAGCTAATGCACGTGCTAAAGCTCCAGCTAGTCCTGTTTCCAGGTTTTCACCTCCTTGGCTTGTACGTGCTACTGGTTGAACCTGACAAATATTCATGGTATCATTATTATGGAGATAATTATCACACAAAAATCAGATAAAATGAAATTTTAATAAACGGAATTAACACACCAATTTACATATTGCATTCAAAATTTTCAGACGGATTAAAATTTGCATTTTAATAGATACTTATATATTGTATAGAAATTATTTATTTTGATATTATGTTTGTCACATCTTTTTTTCTCTTTAAAATTGTTTTGTTACATCAGCTGTTTATTTAATATTTATTTATATATTCAAACATTATTACTTTACTTGTGCACATTCCTTTTTACTTTCTCACATAGTATAGAGAAAGAGGTCAAAAAAACAATTTCAAGTCTTTTGAAGATATATCTGTTTTGAGTCCAAAACAGGTTTACCCTGACCAAAACCCCCAAGACCAAAACGGAGGTTTTGGAATGATGTTTGTTTGTCTTATGTATAGTACTCTACACCCACAAAAGCATGGACTAATTTCGCCTTATGTCAGAAAATTTTGATAACTCCAAACTAGGGAGTACCTTCCAAAAAACAAATTATGATTTTCTCAACATCGGTTCTAACAATTTTGATCAAATTATACTCATGTGTAGCCAAAAGGACACAAACAAAACTAATTGATCACCATCTCTCAAAAAATTTCAGTTCACAAGCTGTTTAATAAATAAATATTGAGCTTGACATGTGAGATAATATTAGATATAATAAAACTCGAACACAAGAGCTCACAAAAATTACGTTAATCTATTGTTAGATATAAGATGAGTTCAGAATATTGTATTAGTTAGATGTTAACTCTAAAGTTATATAGAATAACGCGAGGCACTTGTTAACGCCTTAATATTAGAACGTAGGTTTAGCCCACGAACTTTTAGTTTTGTATAAATATGGGGGTTGACTAACAATTTTAACTTTCTTAAATGTCAAACATTTATAGGGTAGCTTGTAAAGTTTTTTTCTTTTAATCTTTAATTTAAACTTATTACATGTCACTTTCTTCAAGAAAGAATGTAAATCATAATTAAATGAATAAAAATATTAAAAATCAGAATGTATTTTTCATAATGAAAGGTTTTGAGAAGAAATCAAAAATTGTTTAAACCAAGGCTTTAAATTTTAGAGTATATAAAAAATCAGAAAAACCAAAAACATTTTAATAAATTCAGAATATACATTATTATTTCTTTTTTTGTCGCTTTAAGGCAAAAAACTACTTTGGTTATCATTCCCTGAACATAAAATAGAAGAAATTTCAAAAGATGTAAACATGTCAAAAGCCATCATTTTGTGTGGAAATATCATATAAACAATCTACATTAAACACCTTAAGCATTAACAACATAACACAATCCACTCCAATGGTAACCAAATATCGTTCATTCTTGAATATACACAATAATCTTTGAACTTTCTATTATATCAAATGGTATGGGATATGCATTGTGTCCAGTGGCTAGGCTCAGGCAAATCAAGGATTTCAAGGCTTGAATTTACAAAATTCAAGCTCTCATCAACAAATTAATTCGGCTTTAATCTGACTATTATCTCAAAAAAAATGTTCAAAATCATAGAAAATATATCACAAGATATTATATATAATATTTTTACAAAAATGAAAATAGTTTTTTTATGTATATTTTACAAAATTTAAATTTATTATAATTTTTTTGTTTAATGATTAAACAGGGTGTTCAGTGGTCTAGACTCGAAGAATTCAAGGATTTCAAGGCTCGAATTAAAAAAATTAAAGGCGCTTGACAAATTAATTCTGCTTTAATATACTGTAGGTGATATCTCAAAAATCAAAAGCAAGATAAAAACATATACTTATACTATTTTTACAAAATTTAAATCCATTATAATTCGTGTTTATTTATTTATTTTTAATTGTTAAAATAATATGATTACCGAAACTTGTATTTTTTATTTATTAAAATAATAGTTTTAGAAATTCCAATAAAAAATAAATCAAAATTGTATTTAAAAAAATTAAAATCATATATTTTAAGTTAGGTTCAAAATGTATTCAGTTATATGATATATAGAAGAAAACCGTATACAAGCAGTATACTTCATTTGTACTTCATTTTCATTTCATAAGTACAATGGATGTACAATTTCAAAAGAAAATTTGGAAAGTATAATTCAAAAAATTGGAGCAAAAAATAATAAGGACCGGGCAGATATCAAAGAACATAGACTTGCTTACACTGTTGTAGTAAAACTATTAGAAATGGGTAACTACCTAAATAAAGGGTGCCATTTGTTCGTTGACAATTTTTTCACCAGCATTCCACTTGTAGAGTATTTATATTCTAAAATAACTTTTTTGACAAGGACTATAAGAAAAATAGAGTTGGGATTCCACAAGCACTTTTAGGGAAATATAAAGTGGGCGAAAAGAATAGGATTGGCATACAAAGAGAAAACTTTCCAAAAATCACAAGTTGTTTTGGTCTCTTCTGAAACTGAGTCCGATAAAGTAAGTCGATGCAGAGGAAAACGGTTGCTGATAAAAACTAAACTTAAGATAGTTAATGAATATAATAAACACATGGGAGACATTGACTCATCAGATCAAATGCTTTATTCATATTTAAATGAGAGACGCACAATAAAGTATTGGAGGAAGGTAACGTTTAACATATTCTCAAGAATGATTCTGAATGCCTATATATTATATATAAAAATTCCCGATGGAAAGCCCATATCCTGGCATAGTTTTACAGAGTCTGTTATTGAGACTCTCTCTGAAGATTGGCTGAGATTAAAACATATAACTGATAAAATAGGTAGAGTGATGCATCAACTGCTCGGTTTGGAATGGCAAAGTTACTCGGGGGGAAAGGGGGAAAATTGTTGTGTCTGTAGCAATAAAAATGTAAGAAAAATATTTAGAACATATTGCTTTAGGAATAGTCCACCTTGTAAATAGTGTACATATCTAACTAATTAGTAATTTAAGTTTAACATTGTAAAAATGTTTACAAAAATGTGTTATGTTAGTGTTATTGTGTCAAGAATAACAGGAAAACCAAACTTTACCTATAACGAAATATGTTTGCTGGACCTTGACATTACTTAGGACTAATTAATATTTTTAGGCTTGGTGCCGATTTTGGTTAAAAGTAATTAAAAAACTCATTTATGATCCAATTGGTTTGAAATTTTCACTGCTTACATAAAAAACTATATTGAATTCAATAAAAATAAATATCATTATTGCATGTCAAACTGGGAAAATTGTTTTTGGTTTTATCAAAGATTTACAATTTTTTTTTTAATAACTTCACTGGGTTACTTTTTTAATACAAATTGTAGTACAGTAGAACCTCTGTTAACCAGCCTCGGATTAACCGGTCCTCGGATTAACCGGCCTATATCGTAGTGTACTGGTTGGATGAGAGTTTCCGAAAATAAATTAATTGTAATTGAAACACCAAAGCGGCGGCGATATCAAACGACTTTGTAGATAGCGGTATCCCAATGTTGGAAGCGTAAAAACACCGCGGTACCAAAGTGGCGGCGATATCAAACGACTTTGTCGATAGCGGTATCCCATTGTTGGCGACGCACCGCGGCGGCACCAAAGCAGCGGTGAGTCAAACGACTTTGTCGATATCGGTATCGCATTGTCGGCGCCACCAAAGCCGCGGCGAGTCAAACGACTTTGGCGATAGCTTATCCCATTGTCGGCGGCATAAAAACACCGCGGCATTGGCACCCGTAGGTATAGCAGACATACACAGACAAAAACGTTTGATGGGCCGCTTTATTTCCACGAATCAATTTAGTATAGCCTACATTATGGAAAATATAACATTTCTTTTTCTTGGAAGATTGTGTTGGTTTCGTTTGAGACGCGGTTAAATATGTCAAAAGACTTGACAGGGGGGAATCTGTAAAAAAGCTTTGTAGTGTTTAATTTTTTCATGTTTGATGTATAATATACATAACATAATATATACGATACATTTATGTACAATAAAATGAGTTGCAATAACATCTTTATTGCATAATTTTTAGTGCTACCTAATTAAATAAGCTTTCTTTGAACGAAAACCGATTTTTCACGGGAGCCTCGGATTAACCGGTCAAACGGGCAACCGGCCCGGGTGTCAGTCCCGACTAGACCGGTTAAGAGGGGTTCTACTGTATATACCTTTAGAAATAAAATTCTAAAATATTGTAGCAATATAGCAACTTTTATCAAAGTTATAAATATTTTAGTACTAGTATGTCAAAACCAGTTTTTCAGCTCGGCCTTTTTGGCAGGTAAACCTCAATTAATGCCTGCCCTTTTTGATTACAAGGTGTATTTTTTCATGTGGCCTTAAAAGGGTTAAATCATATTCAAAACATCATCCATCAACTAACTGAGGCGCCAACTTCGCCTTTGACAATATGAATGACATTGTCTAGTGGAAGCCATCTTGCCATCTAATCATCACTACTACAATCGTGTTATCATCTGATGACATGAGGCATGATTTAGAGAAGTAAACAACTCTGACTAAATCAAAATATAAAAACTTACATTTCAATATATAGTATCAATGGGTTTTTTCAATGACTTTGACTAACTACAAACGTGTGTTGATGTAAATATTAAATTAAGAACATTTTCTTTCTTCAACAGCCAAGCTAACTCGATCCCGGCGGAAAGTGCCATTATTGTATGCAGTCAATGTCCAACTGATGTTACACAGTTACAAGACCAAATTATCACTCTCACGAAGAGAGTGTTATACGAATTATTGAATCAAAATAATTTTGGAATAGCAAAATTAAAAAAATTATGGATAAAATACAATATGTTTTCACTCTGGGAAGGGAATATTACTTGTAAATTAAATTATATTTTTTTAAATTTATTTATATAAAGACTTACAGATCGCAGCTCAACACCTTGACGTATTTGGTCTAACAATTCACCTCGGGAATCTGGTTTGTTCTTATTCTCCAAGTCTACATGCTGAAACACCATGAAAAAAAAGAATGTATAAAACAAATTTCAATTCTAATCACACTTAGTTGTAATTTAAACAAAATAATCAAGCCTAAAGAAAATTAGTCGTCATTTATTAATTTTTTTACAATACGTTTGTAAGAATATTACATAATTAAACCATGGAAATCATGTTTATTTAGTTATAGTTACTTGATAAGAGATTAACCCCGCTACATTATTAAAAGTGAATTTAGAATGAGACTACCTCATGGAATCCCAAAACCTTGTTGAAGACTGTTATTCCGGTTAATTCAAGAGCCAAAGACAGACTAACTGCCGAAAGCCTTGTGAAAATTTATAGACTTCATGTGGTAATTCATTGCCATCTTAATTACAGCCTGTCCACTGTGTTGGTTACAGATAGAGTAGTACAGTAGTATATACTGACTGTAGACATCACAAACGATAAATAGTTTTTGTCCATAACTTGTGAATAATTCAATTAACAACACATTAAACTGATCACAAGTTACAGGTTTTAATTCTACATGTAATGATACTCAACCCCAAATCAAAATTATTGTCAATTTTTTTGTTAATAATCACAATAAAAAAAAAAGCCTACATTTTTGGAATCTTGGTTTAGTTATAGATTATACTTCTTTAAATAAGTTTTCTAACTTTCTCCTAGAAAGCCAACTCAAATATCTTAATTAGTAAAGTACCTGAAATATTGCATGCTCATAATGACTCATCCTGTATAGCAATCTGTACAATTATAAAATTCAGAAAACCTATGCAAGGGTTGGTCACCATGATTTGACGAAATAAGTATCATAATAATGCTCACCCCCTCTTCTTTACACCCTGCAATGTCGACAGATTGTCACCATTAATAGAGGATGATCAATTACATTCAACAAACTACTTGATATCTTGATATTTAATATTTATTCAAAACCTCTAATTTTGCTTTCTGTAATGTTTTTGTCATACTGGCTATTAACACTGAAATGCATTATTCATAAGTGTTTATATTTCTATATTCTTTTATTTATACACCATTTCACTTTCATATTTAATAGAATGTTTTTAGTTTATGACTACCTAAACCACTTTAGATTGGATTAGAATACAGTTAATAAAGTTGTGATTTAAGTTATAACCTTCTTATTTCTACTGAAAAATATAGCCACATCAATAATTCTTAAATAAGTCTCTCTCATTTAGTAAAAAATACTACTATTAAACCTGTAAATATTTTGTTTAATTATTGAATATGTTTTAAAAATAAATTCCCAACTTACAAAGAATGTCACTATACCTTTAGTGCAGCACCTGAACGAATAGACTCCATCAGTTGAGATCTTACATCTGGAACTGCACCTGCTGGAGTAGAAGTTGGTGGTGGAGGGGGTGGAGGAAAAGGAGCAGAATCAGAATT
Organism: Aphrophora alni; assembly: GCA_963513935.1. NCBI lineage: Eukaryota > Metazoa > Arthropoda > Insecta > Hemiptera > Aphrophoridae > Aphrophora > Aphrophora alni. Next base: position 6,849,393 of record OY740766.1, on the reverse strand, counting down.
AAATGCAGGTACAGGAGGAGGTGGTGGAGGTGGGGGTGGTGGAGTAAATGTAGATGTAGGAAGAGGTGGAGGTGGTAAAGGTGGTAAAGGTGCATTGGTGCCTGTAACATAAAAACATACAATTATAAATATTGTACTTCTGCACATGTTGGTGATGAATTTGCATCTAAGGTGTGCATACTTTATTGTACAATGTCATCACTGCACAATATAGCATACTGAACTTTACTTTTTTATACTTTAGCTGTTGCTGGCATACAATTAAAATTTGATGTAAAAATATAATAAACACATTACATCCAATAAATGTACATACAAATTAAATTTATTTATGTACCATTTATGTCCTGTAGCCATGCAATGCCAAACACATTACACATCCTTCTCAATCTCACCAATGCCTTTCAAATCACTGTGTTAGTTGTTTGTTTATGTGATTTGTAAAACACTACGTCAATCAACAATCTCAGAGATTGTAAAGTACACTCTGTGATAAGGCTTTTGAACGCAAAAACATTAATCCTGCTTAAATTCATCGACAATTTGAGAACATGGGAAAGAAGTTACGAATAAGAGAAATGTATGTAAATGGTGTAGTAAGAACAGTAACGGTATGAAAGAATTTATATTTTCAGTTCTATAGATAACTTCATTTTTTTTTAATTTATTTATTTTATAGAAAGTCACATGGGTGTTTACTTGGTATTATTTGTACAATGTTGTATATATTTAATTGCTGTTTCTATATTTAAGATTTTATTTATTATAACATTGTGTACTAATAGTTAGTTTTGTTTCATGGAGGTATCGGTTTATGTCCTTTTATGATTGTCCAATTTTTAGAAGTAAGTAGAACCAAACATTTATTTAGTTTATGATCCTTCTTATTGATTATGATTTGTTCCCATTACTGTTTAGAAGTTTTTAATAAACACATTTTTTTTTTTTTAGTACAACTCAATCTGAATATCTAAGTAATTTTTAAATAATTTGAAGTAGTATGTAGTTAATCTAAAGAGCACGTTATGGGAGAGCTGCCAATACACATACAGTTTGTACTTTTTTTAAGCGACTATGTCATTAGCGTAATAGGTTATGCTATTAGCGTAATAAGTCCAGTCAACACTACACGATATAATGGCTGAAGTAATTCCTAGCTATTACAAAACAGTAATAAACATTGTAAAAATAGAATAAAAAATAAACAATTTCATATCACATTCCAGCAAAACACTTTCATAATTTTTTTTGTGAACCTATGACTGATGAACATAATCATGAATAAACATAAACATAAATATGATGATGTTGTGCTTCCATATGTCAGATTATTTTTAGATGATTTGTTTTTATTGTGGCTTTGTTTTTTCATGATTTATTTTTCAGTTTTTTTCTTCAGTAAGAGGTCAAAAATGTTATGATAGTTTGCTGTTTTTTTTTTTGTTTTTTTTTTTTTTTTTTTTATTACTATTTTCGATTAAACTTTAATTAATTTACATCTTGTAAACAATTTTATTAAATCATTATTTACATACTACTAAAGTATTATTGTCAAATTATAAACTTGTATTATTTTCAAAAACTTTGTTTAACAAAACTTGCCTAATCCATAACTTTTTTTTCCAGAACTGGTTATATCCAAACTGCCATTCAAAAACTCATTATTGATGTATTTTTAACTGAAATTAATTAAATTTCATTAATCTGTGAATATTTTGAATACTATTAACCATTTTTGATTGGTATAAACAATGAATCTAAAATAATATCATTTACTGTAAAATTTACAAAAATGGATGTGACAAGTTTTGAAATGTTGCTACTCATTATAATTTGAAATTAAATTCACTCACAAGTTTACAAGTATTTGTTCTACTTTTAATATAATCACCTTCCTGAGCTCTTTGAGGTATAGTCCTAAGAGGTGGTAAAGGTGGTGGGGTTTGTGAAGGAGCGGGTGGTGCTGGTAAAGCTCCTATTCTCGGTGGCGGAGGTGGTGGAGCTACTCTATTTGCAATAGGAGTACTCCGTACAGACATGGAAGGCAAGGGTGGTGGAGTTTGTTTCAAGGCTTCCAGTACTCCGTTCTTCTCTATAAAGTCATAGATGAAATCTCGAGTTTCACGATCTTGCATTTGCTTCTCTGATACTCCTGCCTGTTTTAAGACATACGACAAAATTTTAAATATATATATATATATATATATATATATATATATATATATATATATATATATATATATATATATAGGAAAACATACAGTATTAGTTACAACCATTCTAAAAATTAATTGTGAGATAAAACTTTGGTAAAAAATCAAATGAATAGTGTTTTTAGAAAACTTTATTTATCAAACAATTAATTCAATAAAATTTTTAATATTTAATTTTTTTTTAGTTTAACCAATATACTAAACCACAGTTAAAAAAAAAAAATTGTAGTTCTCAGATGATGCTCTGCACTTTTCTTTAGAAACTTCGACCTTTGTTAAGGCAATTATAAGGTAGTTTTGGTTGTTTATTGTGTTAAAATGACAACTGTTTCCCCTCCAATCCCATATTTTATACAGCAAATTTCAGTAAGTTTATAATTAATCCGACACCTTTTTATATAGCTAAGACCATCTAGTGCCAGAATATGACTATATGAAAATATAGTATGACTTTATGGACACATTGTCCATTTTGAGAAAATTAAATATTTAGTTATTATATCAAATAAAAAATAGGAAGATTAGGAAAAATAAACTTACTTTGTGAAGAAAGGATTGCAGACTAGGATCATCACTGTTAGCCAAATCATACTCAAAACCTTTATCTGCATCCCAACCGACATGTGAGATGTGTCGGAAATCTTTAGGATTGCCAATATCTGCTTTGGAAATTTTTTTCCCTTTGTCTTTTTTTTTCTTTGTTTCGCTTCTATGATGTACTAAAACAAAAAAATGTACATTAGTTAAATGATTTTTCCTAATAACATCTTTAGCCTATAGAGGAAAATTAACTACTTAACTTTGTACTATTTCAGAAAATGAATTTATTCCTAAAAATGAAATGAAACAAACAAAGTAAGGCTCAGTATCGAAAATTAAAACAACACAACGTACTAAATCAATCGAGAGTTCAAGTCATTTATGAAAGCTTTTATGGTAGGAACATCGACTACTACATCTAGAAATGCGCCTGAACCTAAGAACGACGAATTGAATCTTAAATTCGAAACACCCAACATTGATATTCAAAAAAAAAAATGATAGTAAAGGCACTTTCCTATGATTTTGAAGCAGATGACTCAAACCAAAACTTTGTAATGATATAGATTAGGTAGGTTAAGATGAAGATAAATTTTAAATAAATAATTAAAAGGAAAAATCAGCCTAGTAGATAAAAAAAGTGAATCAACTGATACTGTTTAAAAGTATAGAAAGAACCATTAAATTATTTAAAGTGAGCATAAGATCACTAAATAACCAACTAGCATAATTAGACAAAACACCCTGGGCTCAAGTACAAAATATGACACAATTTAGACATAGGATTGGAGCGAATGTTAAATTAATATGCAATGTAAATAATAATAATAAGTACCTTAATAATATTTAAACCAAGTTAAAATAATTAAATATCAACTTGGCAGGTTATACAATATGGATTATCCGATTCAATACACATTTAGCATAAGGAATTCCATGAGCATAAAAAAATAGGAGAATATAAAAAAAATCATCTAATACATGATTAGAGAAGAGTAATGTATGGAAATTATGTATGGGCAGGATGATTAAAATTAGAGTAGGATTAGAGAAATCTTAAAACATACTGTAGTGTATTGCAAGTGTAAAAAAAAGAGAGCCAATGACCATGAACAGCTAAAGTTAATATGGCAGACATATTGGTTCAGCTAGGCTTTTGAAACGCATAGCATTGTGGGGAAACCGATTTGAATTCATGTTGGCAAATTGTAATACACTGTGAATGTACAAAATGTATAAAAGAAATATTTAATTTTAAATTAAAATAAGGATAATTTAAACATAGTAAAATAAATAAGGAGAAAATATACATGGCGTATAACTAAGAACAGCTGATTTTATTAAAAGGGATAGAATACATTTTGAAGCTATGAAACAGTGTTAAAATAATTAGGCAGTCACCATAGTTAAGGGTAGCATGGAAAGGTACCAAATAGTGTTATGATGGGGTTTTAGGTATACCAAAAGGAGGTGGTGTTGGGGGGGGGGGGGGGCTTGATATTTGGATTTCGGATAGAAAGGTTGGCTGGTCTATTTAAAGAATTTTGTAAAAATATGAATAAATTTTCAAAAAAAGAATATTGTAAATGAATAATAAGTATTAACAAATTAGTGGTGAATAACAGAAGAACGACTTTAAGTGAGAAAACAGTAAGGACTTGAGTATTTAGATAAAGAAGAATTTAAGGTAATATTAAAAGAATCATTTTACTAAATTTCATATAAAGTTAAACTAAGGAGGACCATCAGCTATACAGTAGAACCTCTGTTAACCGGCCTTGGATTAACCGGTCCTCGGATTAACCGGCCTATATCGTAATGTACTGATTGGATGAGAGTTTCCGAAAATAAATTGTAATTCAAACACCAAAGCGGCGGTGATATCAAACTACTTTGTCGATAGCGGTATCCCATTGTCGGCGGCGTAAAAACACCGTGGCACCAAAACGGCAGCGAGTCAACCGACTTTGTCGATAGCGGTATCAATTGTCGGCGGCAATAAAACACCGCGGCATTGGCACCCGTCGGTATAGCAGACATACACCCACAAAACCGTTTGATGGGCCGCTTTTTTTCCACGAATCATTTTAGTATACATTATGGAAAATATAACATTTCTTTTCAGTATTCTTTTTGTCTTTGACTGGTTATGATCTACGTACAGTATATACAGTAAATAAAAATGAGTGAGTTACGAAAACGGAAGCGTGTGTTGGTTTTGTTTGAGACACGGTTAAATGTGTCAAAAGACTTGACAGAGGGGAATCAGTAAAAAAGCTTTGTAGTGTTTAATTTTTTCATGTTTGATGTATAATATACATAACATATACGATACATTTATGTACAATGAAATGAGTTGCAATAGCATCTTAATTGCATAATTCTTAGCGCTACCTGATTAAATAAGATTTCTTTGAACGAAAACCGATTTTTCACGGGAACCTCGGATTAACCGGCCAAACGGGCAACCGGCCCGGGTGTCAGTCCCGACTAGACCAGTTAAGAGGGGTTCTACTGTAATTATAATAAGTATTTGAACAGTAAACAGCTATTTGATTAGATTTGGAATTTAAAATGAAAGTATTGAATTAAAAAACAAAAAAAAATTAAGTTAGAAACAATTTTATGCTTGCCTACTTGTTTTTGGATGAATAACTTTGAACTTTTGTATCATATGAAGACAATAATTTGATATTAGTTAATAATATAAATTTTATGTGTGAAGAATGATAGTATAAGGAAGGTAATAATTGAGCCCGGAATGAGACCCCAGAAAAAGACTCATACATTAAATAAATTTATCCTCATAAATTTTGAATTTCTTAATCATAATTATAATAACAATAACTAATAAGTTTATATTTGCACATGTAAATACTAATATTGTTCTTTAGAAAAAAAAATAATAATAATAATTAGACTAGAATAGAATAATGTAATCAAATTTTTAAAACAAGAACAATTTGATATATAACATCCAATGAAATATTAATTTAAATACAAAGAAAGAATTTTCAACTCATATGATTGTAGAATTATTAATTGTGTTTTGTAAGCAATAATAAGTTATTGTAAATGTAACCTTGGTTTTGACTATCTTAGTTAAATTTGCTAATCTAGTAATAAAAAAAATTAAAAATTAAAAAAGTGTGTATAATTTTATATCCCAGAGTGATATTTTAAATTTAATTTGAATTATAGAATTTGTTAAAATATTAAATTAAATTTTTTTAGAAAATAATTTTTAATGTTATATTATAACTTGGAATCAAGTAAAGCAGGACTTTGTGTGAAAACTCTGTACCTGAAAATGAAAATTTTGACAAAATTGAAAATATGAGTAGTTAGAATGCAATGATTAAAAATAAGCCAGAACTTGAGAACAAAGTAAATAATATAAACTAAGAATTAGATAAAACTTAAATAGCTAATCCAATCTTTAAACAAAGTGATGGTGATAACTGTGAAACATTGATGTTACACGAGGTGTATACTCAAGTACAAAATGAGATATAAAGCTTCTAGGTGAACAAGTTTTAAGGCCTTTATTGTTTCTTGCAAACATGCCAAGTATTATAGTATAATTTTTTACTAATCACATGAAGAACAAATGTTGGAAATTGTAATATTTGCCAAAATAAAGCGAAGTTCAATTACAATCTCTGTTTTGTTATTGGCTCTCAATCCAAGAGATCTGGTTGAGAAAATAATCTTGAAATATTTGTCTTAGTGTCATTCCCCCATTTTGTAGCAAATTACAGATTTTTTTTTTAGGGAAAGGTGGGCACTTAATAAAGAATTTAATTATTAAAAAATAATAATACTATTGGAATTTTTAACATCTATAATAATGTGGGTTTGTAGTATACTGTATAGTATGAAAGGCTATTTTAAATTGATACTAATAAGTTAAATGTAATTTAGCTAAATAATTATTCACCAAAATGTAAAACTTTCATTAAAATTGATGTTATTTTCCAATTGAAAAGTTTTTCCTTAGGAATGGTTTATTTTAATTTTATTGTTACTATAGTTATAGTATTTGTTTATATTTCTATTGTGATATGTAAACATAGTAAACATATGTTTGAGTAAATGTATTGCATATATGGGGTATGTACAATCCAGTTTGTAGTTCCCAACCAAACAGACAGTCATTTTGACCACTGTTTGTATATCTTTTTAAAATAGTTGTACATTATTATATTGTTATTTTAAAACACTTAAAGATGCTACAAACCAGTATGGTGTAGATTTGTAATGGATTGTCAGACCTCCATCTTGTTTTCCCTTATTTTATCATGACTTTTACTTTACTTTATATTAGCCCATAGAAAATTTTTAGAATGTGAACTACTAACTTTTCGGCTATTTTATAACAAAATTACTGTCATAAAAACAGTTTCCTAACCTAACCTAACCTACACCCTTGTCCTAACATCATCGAAACCTAAAGAGATAAATTTATTATCTCTACTTTCTTTGAAAGCTGGAATATGTAAGATAACCACACACTATATATATATATATATATATATATCTCTACACACACTATATATATATATATATATATATATATATATATATATATATACAATTACACAATTAATTTAATACCAAATAGCAGTTTTAATCATTATTCATGAAGTTTTCTGGTCTGGAAACTATTAAACATGGAGTTCCACAGGGTTCTGTTCTGGGACCCCTCCTTTTCCTGTGAATGACCTCCCATATAGTATATCTTCTAATGTCTTGTCCTTTGCTGATGATACTACAATTCTTAATGGTCATGGAGATATGAATCTGCTAAATTCACTTTCTGATGAAGCCCTAAGGGAGGCAAGTATTTGGTTCAATGCAAATAATATGGTTATGAATGAAAATAAGACCCAGGTTATTACTTTTTCAGCTAAACATGGAATCAAGGACAAAGCTAAACTCCTGGGAATATATTTAGACTCCGGTCTTACATGGAACTATCATGTTGAGGAATTGGGCAAAAGACTTTCAAGAACTGTATTCCTCATTAGAAATATAAGATCTCAGCTGCCATATAAATTGGTAAGAGAAATATATTTTTCTTACTTCCAGAGTTTAATTAGATATGGCCTCTACCTTTGGGGAAATTCGAATAACATTGTGAAAATACTAAAGGTTCAAAAGAAAGCTGTTAGACTATTGGCTAATGCTGGTTATAGAGAAAATTGTCGCCCCATTTTTATTAGACTAAAGATTATGACCGTAATTAATCTGTATCTCTTTGATTTACTGACACATATTAAAATCAATACAGCGGAAGACCTCTATAGGTCTAGTGTTCATTGCTATAATACAAGAAATAGCTGTCTTATTGATGTTCCCTACTGTCATCTGACTAAGTCTACAAACAGTTTCTATGTTCTGGGATTACAGCTCTTCAATGGTCTGCCACAAAGGTTAAAAGAACTGCCAATTAAAGATTTTAAAAATAAACTTCATAAATGGCTTATTATGAATCCATTTTATGATATTAGGGAATTCAGTGGCATAAACATCCCTTAAATAACTAAATTGGAGGCTGAATGGTCTAATATTTTAACTTTTAGTGTATTTTGTTATATTATATAATGCAATAATTGTATTCAGATTGAAACCAGAAACATGTGTTTTTATAAATTATTTGTATGTTATAACAAATTGTGTAGCTTGTTTGTACAAATTATAATTAATATTATTTAATTGTAAAGTAGAACTTTGACAATGCCTATTGCATTATTTAATGTTTAATGGCTGTATGTAAATAAATAAATAAATACTGCATTTGAAGTTATTTACGTTCATTGGCCGCCATATTGTATTAAAAGAGAATATAGCTCTCGTATGATACCGTAGTATCTTGTATTAATTATGTTACTAATAGTAATTAATACTATTTAGTTTGATAATAATCAAACTAAATATATCTATCAAAATATTTTTAATTTAACTTAATTTCATTTTAACAACAACCATAAACAGATAACATTGGATCTAAATTTACTTTACTAATCATAATATTAGCAACTTAATTTAAAATTATGACATTACCTGCATTAGAAATCTGAGAATTATTGTGTGGATGATGTTGCTGAGATGAAATAACTCCATTGCTTGTGCGATGTGAAGTAGGAAGCCCTGGTAATTCTCGTTGACTAAGTTTTTGTGACTTCCTCTCTGAAGAAATAAGGAATCCAAATCATAAATTATGTTAATAAATTCACTAAAAAATCTGTTAGTTCTTTTTCGATGATACACTATAAATTGTAATTTTACAGGGTATTAATAATAATTAATATTTAAACAACCATTGTGAAACTATTAACTAAATTCAAAAATCGTCCATACAAGAAAAAATGATAACTCTAACAATAAATGCAAACATTATTATGATACCCAAAACTCACCTCGTCTTTGTTTTTTTATTTCTAATGTATCCAATAGAATACCACGAAGCCAACCTGCTTCTTCTTCACTAGCAAAATTAAATGCTACGATACAATCCTATAATAATAAACAAGAATACAGTCACTTAAAATGAATAAAGATTACAAATATTTTTTTGTCACTAAAATCTGAATGTAAACTACAGATGACTACCATATAAACAATGGTGCTAAGACGTTTAAATTTTTAATTTTGTTTCTTATTTTTAGTTTATTTATATAGTCTTAGTTATTTTGACTGATCAGGCTGCAATGGACAAAATTGGATTGAATTTAGTTAATTTTTTATTATTAAAATTAATGTTTCAATTTTTTTTTAAATGTTATAAATACAACGGTAAGCTAATCACCTGAGCCACAAACAAATTCTGAGTGGAAGACCAAGATCAAGGTCGAATACTATGAGCAGGCCTCAACCAAACTCATGGAGAAATATAACATATGCAATGTGTACCGGTACTGTTCAATCTAATTAATGTTAAAAAATTTAAATAATTAATATCGATTTTGAACTTGAATTCTTACCGAAAAAATTGTATAGAACAGAAAATGTAAAAAGTGAACATTTTTGTAAAACCAATAATTTAAATGTTATAAGAGGTCAAAGGTGAGGAAAAAAAAATTACCTGTAAAAAAGTTAATAAATGTACTTACTATAAATACAGTAATTATTAGTTAGAGGTATTACAGGTATTACTTTTAAGAAATAAAATAAGTTAAATAATGAGTTATATTTAATTGTTTAATGAAAAATAATAACTTACAAATAGTAAAGTGTTATGGGGTTAAGAAGTTTTACAAGGAGGTAAAAATGAAAAAAACTACGATAATTTCAATAAAATGAACACTGTATTTTGTGAGACAAATTTATACATGGTTAAATAAAGGGAAAAACTATTATAAAAATAGTTAATTATTAAGGATAATATATGATGAGATATGTGATATTAATAATAATTTGATTATAAAACTAGTTCTTAATAAAGTCAGAAAAATTAAATTAAAATAATTCAAAATAAAATAAAGGAGTAAAATGTGAAAAATAGATGTTTTAGCAATTTGAAGTTTATGTAATAGGTTAAAGAAATTATAATGACAATAATTAAATTAATTAAGGTAAATAATTAAAATGTAATAGTATTGTATTTCTAAAACTACTCATCACAGAACTTTCATTTAAGTTTCGTAGTAATCAGGAGGCAAGAAAGATGATAACACCTTATTATCAAGATTGATCAAGGGGAACGGGAGATATAAGAAATCAGGATTTTCTGGAAACCATGAAGGTCATAAATTAAGATAGAATGAGCAGCTAGATCTTAAGTTTTCCGATTAAGCTATATCAATAATATAAACAATCCATCATCATCCAATAACTTTAAAATCAGAACCATTGTTTATTTCTAAGTGTCCACAGTCTCTGCCAGATTGGTGTGAAAAGATATTTTAGTGAAACAGTTTTTTATTAAATTATAAATAGAAAAGATTGGTTTATTTGAATTCTAAATATTAGAATTGTAAACTCTAGATAAAACAGTGTCTATAATATCCAACACATATGCAAGTACGAATTCACACATAAAAACAAAGGTTTTAAAACAAAAGATCAATACATTATATAAATACTTTACCTCTGCTTCGAACATATGCAAAAAGTGCTGTGGAGCATTATATTCCATACTATTATACACTTCATGTTCCCAGACTAACTGTTGACGTGAAGGGCAATACAATCTAAAGAAGTACGAACGTCGCAGATTGTCTTTAATAAGGCATAAAACTCCTGCATCTTTCTTGAACCATTCATTGTGTTCAGCACCAATTGTTGTATAAAGCTGCACAACTGTTGTGGCCAGGCTCTGTACAAATGTTAACACAATATTTACAGTAAGACAAAATAATTTCCATGCTTACATAATATTAGAAGGCATTATGATACAGATGTAATCTGTGCGGTATTGTTGCCAACATCTTACTTTATTTCAATGTACCCTTTACTCAAAGTTGTCCTTTATTCATTTTTTCCTTGTTGTTTTAAGATGAAAAACTTAAACAAAAAATAGACCCCCCCTATATTGATTCAATTTTGTAAACTTTTTTAAAGCTGAAAACTTCACGGTCATCATCGCCATAAATATGAATGAATGTAGTAAAAATGATAGTTACCCATGTACTGATGAAACAGAAGACATAGTGGTAAAAGGAAGGAAGAAGATTTGCAAGAGAACAATTAAATAAGAAATAGTTAGAAAGAGAGAAACTTGTACACATATTTTTCAACCAGTTTCTTAATAAATTTATGAACCATGTTAATAATATAAAGCACCAATATTCACCTATTCGCCACATAAAAGAGAACCTAAAACATGATGAAGTTATATCGCAAATGTATTTCTCGGAAAATTACAACTGTAAATATAATGAAGAGATTCAGAGTATGCATTGTAGTGGATCTCGAAATCGAGCTACATTCACAGTTCTCTTATGTACTATCGTGATAAAGAGAGCAATGGTAATAAAATAAAATGCATATCTTTTCGCACAATTTCAGAAGAGAGGATACATGATGCTGTCGCTGTTTGTGGCCATCTTAAAACTATTTAAGATGAAATTAAATCCATGATTCATTATTTGATCAAGATACCTTTTATGAGTGACAGACCATCAAATTAGTAAGGAAACAGGAAAATGTTTACTCTTTTGGTATTTACCTAATACCATTATTACACATAAATAGTTTTCATAGGTACTGCCTAGAGGCAGGCCATGGAAAGGGATCTCCTGGTGGAGTCGGAAGCTGCCTGACAAGGACAGCTGTCAATTTAGTAGCTCAAGGTAAATATATACCCAACGTAGCTGCTTAAGTTGATATTGTCCTGGGATTAAAACAATTCATATTCCAGTGGGAAAAGTGGTACTTATGTATTAGCCGGAGGCCACCCTTATACAGTGTGCTGCGGCGGTTATATATATATAGCCACCTGGCCAAACCTGTCGTGACATATAATTATATCACCCTACGTATTATAGTAAGCAAATTATTATAATGTAAGTACCTTAAGAATTAATAATGTTTTCAATGTGGACAAATCAACATATTTACAGGTTAAAACATAATGACAATGAGAATATCGTTTGGTTTGATGCATGCGCGTTATAGAATGACTACGCCAGATCGCTATTTATGTCCATATAACTATATATATATTCCTACCGAGCCAAACCTTTATGGAAGATAATAATTTGCTTACTATAATACGTAGGGTGATATAATTATATGTCACGACAGGTTTGACCAGGTGGCTATATATATATATAACCGCCGCAACGCACTGTAAGGGTGGCCTCCGGCTAATACGTAAGTACTGAACAAGTACTACAATGTGATTCACTAAAACTAACAATTCCTCAATTCAAAAGAACCCTGAAAACCCATGAAATTAGTTGGAGTACTAATACAAAAAGCATAATACAGATTAGATGTCTTACTTGTATAAAAATGTAATGCTGCTCAGAAATGTTATCACTACTTCATAGGTGAGATGAAATTAAATTCTTCAACAAGCTTGCAAAAGAAAACTAGTAAAAATAAGAAACCTGTTGATGGTACCTCTAACTGTAGGCTATCCTTTTCATACTTTTACTGTTTACCTAAGAAATAATATCATTGTTTGTCTAAATTGTTCAGTAGTACTGTATAGGTACATTTTATTTCCTAAAGATTAAAGTATTATTTAAAAATAATATTTTTAAGTTGTGTTTTAAATAAAAAATATCACATATTATTAACAAAATTCAATTCAGTTATATATTTTTAACATATTTTTAATCTGAATCTCATATAGCCATAGCCCTTTACTTCAGAATGTTATTGTTTTTGTACATTTGTGTTTTTTAATTTTTTTATAATGTCTTACCTATAAGAACCTCTAGGCCTAATATATTTTCTTAATGATATATATGAAGTATATAAGGTCAAAATAAACAATGTAAACGGGTTTCTTACGTAGAAGTTTATTCTGATTCTGAATAGGACACCAGAGATTCTGAAGATATTATTCCAGAAGGTGTGTAAAATAATTACCAATTACCTAGTGTACTTTTTAATAACTTGTTAGGAAGACATATTGTTGCTTGGTGCCATGGCAAGGGGATGAGAGCAAAAATCTTTGTGGGCTTAGTGAAAACTGTTTCAACTGAATTATCAACAGATAATGTTTTTTTTTTTTTTTTTTTTTTTTTTTTTTTTTTTTTTTTTTTTTTTTTTTTTTTTTTTTATAACATTCTAATTGGCTTTTTTCTATCCTGAGAATGATGATGTAGCAGATGTGAACTTTTCAGACATTTTGGCTGTTCTAAAAGATCCAGTTTTACAGATCATTAAAAGAAAGATTATTATATATTTTCTAATAAATTATCAAATTTTTAAAATCTCCACTAGATAGTGAAAATTCATTAAAGATTTTTTTTTTAATCATAAGACATCCAATAAAAAGATGCTATACTAATTCACAACAGTTTTATTTCTTCTAACCGAACATCAATAATTTTGGTGTTGAAAATGTATGTTATTGTGAGAATGACCTGAAAAAGGATCCAATCAGACCACACATTTAAATTTTAACACTTTAACTGCCAGGTGTATTATGAGCTTTTTCGCGGTCAAGTGCCAAAACATGCCAAGCGAGTTTTACCTACACAGGTAAATTATTTGTATTGCAATATCATGTTAACACCCTAAAATGATGCTTTTCACACTAATAAATACCTATAACGGTGTCGGTCATATCGGACCGACATGGTTTTTTTATAACGAAAATGATACTGTAAATGAACCTGTCGGCCACATTGGCCCGACGCTGTTTTTACGTAATTTTGTTTCAGTGAAGTTGGCACTCTGTGTTTTAGGCGCCAAATCTTTATTTTATTGGCTCCCTGTCTGTCAGTATTGAGTAGTTCTTTGTTCTCACTAGTTGCTTTCTGTAATGTGTTAGTGTAACTCTGAGATGTTTTCAAAGTGTTCTAGTTTTTTGTAAATAAAGTGTAAATAGATTAGAATATAATAGTATATAAACCGTTTTAGTAGTCCAATAGTTTAAAGTTTGATTATAACACATAAGAATGGGTGATCAAGTAGGTGATTCAGAGATTGATCGTTTTCTTCAATTGCCATCGGAAACGGATTTGTCCGAGGCTTTGAGTGCTAGTGAAAACACAGATGAGGACTTGGCTAGTGACAACGAGGACGATACCGATGCCGACCCCGATTTTGCCCATAGTGATGGAAGTGAATATGCAGCTGTATCAGACATGGACATTGATGAATTTTTTGAAGATGAAATTGGTAACATGACTAGTACTTCTCTATCTACGCCTACACAAATTACAATGCCTGTTCAGAATGTTGTTTTAAATGATGGATGGAAGCCTTTTGAGGGTAAGCAAAAACTGTTTACGTTCACGTCTAATTCTAAATTTAACTTTCTTGAAAATAATGATTACAAGCCAATTGATTTTTACAAACAATACTTAACTGATGATATTGTAAATATGATGACTGAAGAAACTAATTGTAACGCTAGACAGGTACTTTCTAGTGTAAGGATTAGTCGTAAAAGTAGGTTGAATGACTGGAAAGATACTGATTCCCAAGAAATGAAACAATTTATAGGCCTTCTAATATGGATGGGTTTGGTTGCAATGCCCCGCATATCAGATTATTGGTCAAAAAAAATGTTGTATAAGAACTGCGTTGCTCCTCAAGTAATGAGTAGGAACAGGTTTCAGTTGATTTTACGTTTTTGGCATTTCAACAATAATGCAAACCTAAGGACAGACGGGCGTATTGGTAAAATTTTGCCGCTACTCTCAAAGTTGAACGAACTGTTCTACACCCTAAAAGATGCAGATAAGAATTTGGTAGTTGATGAAACAATGATTCCCTATCGAGGCAGATTGGCTTTCAAACAATACATTCCTGGAAAGGCTCATAAATACGGAATAAAAGTTTTCAAACTTTGTGACGGATCTGGCTATACTTACTCTCTCAAAATTTACATGGGCAAGGGAACATGCACCAATGAAAATATGTCTGTTCCTAGTTCAGTTGTAATGGATTTAATGACAAACCATTTGAACAACGGCCATGTATTGTATACTGACAATTACTATACTTCAGTTGAGTTAGCCAACGTTTTACTAATGAATAAAACCTATCTAGTTGGAACTTTGAGAAAACAAAAGAAGAATGTACCTAATAAGGAGCTGAACGAAAAGATTCCCAGAGGCCAAATGATATGTTTGGAGAATGACGATGGAATTGTCGTTACAAAGTGGCAAGACAAAAGAGAAGTGAGAATGCTATCTTCATTCCACAAACCAGAATATGTCGAAATTAACAAAAGAGGTCGTGACGGTGTAGCCATACTAAAGCCACTTGTCATAGCCGATTATAACAAGGCCAAAGTAGGCATCGACCTTTCGGATCAGATGTCATCTTATAGCACTGCTGTCCGAAAAACAGTTAGATGGTATCATAAGGTGGCTGAGGAGCTGCTTCTTGGTACAGCGGTAGTGAATTGTTGGCTGGCTTACAAAGAATTTTTGAAGTCAAGACCAGTACCTGCTGCTGCTAGAAAGCATCTCTTTCCATCAATCACAAACTTCAGAGAGCAGTTGGCCTATTTTCTTATGGGTTTACCAGAAAGCAATGTTCCTCAAGTGGTAAAAGAAACTGGTCACCATCACCTTACTTCATCAAAAATTGTTGGTGTAGGAAATAACAAAAGAAGAATCAGGAAGGTTTGCAAAAAATGCTACGTAAGAGCGGCACAAGAAAAGGGACGGGACAAGGCTAGGAACATCACCAAAGTGACCACTTACTGTGACAAGTGCCCTGACAATCCTTTTATGTGTGAATCATGCTTCAAGGAACTTCATAAGTAAAAAACTTATACTTATTGCCTTTATATTTCATTGTTGGTATTGCTCATTTTGTACAAAAAATCTCATGTTTTGTAAAGTAAATTGAACAATTTTTATTGTATGCTACGATTTGTTTCTTTGATTATTTACCTTCTTCAAACGAAACCATATTACAAATCTACTTATTTCTATGTATGTTGTCATGAAACATACAAAATATGTATTAAATCATTAAAAACTGAGGGAAAAAATTGAATAAAATGCCCGTCGGTCCACTATGGCCGACAACATGCACACAGAATAAGTCAATATTTGCAGTGTCATGGACAGCCGTGTGTGAAACATATGCTAACATAATTTGTTCTGTGAGTAGTTTGATAGATGTTCTCCATAGTAGTGCTTTCATTTTCAGTTAGATAGCAGCACTTATCGCGTAGAAGTAAAAATAATGAAAGGTTGCTAAGCAACCGTGTCGGCCCAGTATGGCCGACAGTATTCTTGTAAAAGCTCATAGCCGTCGGACATTTTGGACCGACATGGCAGCTAACGTGTTAAAAGTCAATGATGACATATTACAAAAGCCAAGAGCAAAATGCCAATTTATCTTTTTCAAACAAACAAAAAGTAAACACTAATATGACTTGTTATAATCCGTAATGATAACTAGTTAAAATCTTAAACAATAGTCGCCATAAAAATTATTTCAATTATATTTAAATTCAATGTAACATATTTTTCCCCAGCCAGTTAATCAATGTAAATTTACCTGACATCGTGATCCAAACAGTCGAAACACTCTGTCATTCTCTTCTTTTGATAGTAAACTTGAACCCCTGTGTTCTGATATTGAAGATTCGGACTTTTTCACCCTTAACACAGGTAAGATAAAAGAAAATTAATTTTGGAAACCAGAAACAACATTATTTAAGAAACAAATAAATGAGAATAATTAAAGCAAATTAAATATGAAATCCATTGGGGAGGGGAATAAAAACCTACAAATGAAACTAAAAACAATAACAAGATCACAACTAGTTAACAAACATATACATATGATAAAACATACACATTCATGATGTAGTGTACCATCAGGAGTTTCATTATATACTTGATGAATACCCATCTACTGAATTCACAGATAGTTCTAAACTGGACAATAACGTCAGTTATATTACTCATCTGGTTGGACTATATTTATGGATTACCCTCAGCTTATAGTGTACTTTCTGCTGAACTCTTTGCTATTTTGAAAAGCCTTAATACCCCCCCCCCCCATTCATTTGGTTTCTGTCCCTATTTTTTGTTTCGATTCCAAAAATGCTTTACAGGCTATCAATTCCACTCTGTGTTCACCTATTGGATTCCAGAGTATCATTTTGCTGGGTACTTGGGCATTGCGAAATTATTCGAAAAGCAAACGAAGCAACAGCAAAGGAAGCTACAAGTCAGATGTCCGCAACACAGGATGACATGGCATCTGACTTTGTATTGACTGTTAAATTCATTTTGCATGCGAAATGGGAGGAATAATGGGCTAATATGTTAACGTCACCGCAACAGGGAACTAGTTCACCCGACTACTTTCCCAATACTCACACGGCAAAACCTGCCAACACACACACACACATCAATTCCCCGACAGCTTACATCGAGCGCCTAAAATTCACCTTAAACAATGGACAGCTCATTGTCTAGGACTTAGCCAATCCTAGGCTGGCTAAGCTACAAGCTGGCAGAGCTAAAGTTGTATAAGTACCCGCACAAAAAGTCCAAAAAATCACTTCTCCTCCAGGAGACCAACGGAGACCATCTCTCACACTTCTCCTCCGGGAGACCTACAGTGAACACCTACACTTCTCCTCCGGGAGACCTACCAGTGAGACCAACACTTTTCCTCTGGGAGACAAACTATGAACACCATCACCTCTCTTCCGAGAAACCAAGAGTGACCATCTCGCATCACTTCTCACCCAGGAGACAACTCTCCAGAGACCATCGCCTTCAATGGCTCCACACTAAATTTCACACCTCACACTGCTGCTAACGCTGAGCCACTGCCGCCTACCAACTGCTCTTCCTCACATACACATTTGTTTCTTGAACACCCAACTCCTGCACCTTGTCTACAAGATCGTCCCCTCTCTAAGAATCACCCTGTGGCCTCCTGTAAGGGAAATTAAACGGATAAATTCAGGCAACCCTAGAATCTTGCTTTACCCTAGTCGCCTCCTGAAAAGGAAATTGTAGGTGCTTTGGCGCCGGCGATAGTGGGTGGACTTTCAACCATAGCGGCCAAGATCGCATCCTAAATATCTCCTTAACCTCACCTGAGACCGACTGACCCCTTTCAGGGCCAACAATAGGTCCTCAGTAGGCCGAAACCCATCATCACCATTCCCTGGAAAAAAATCCCTCGCAACCTTCCCGGATCCATCCGCCCCACAGTACTTTACTCTACCATTCGCCTCCCGGCCCGACTTCAGGACCAATTCCACGCTCCCTGAACCCCTCGTCCTTGAGTCTCAACCACACACTACATCAAATATATAGTCCAATAAGTTGAGAGAACTAAAATATACTTAAAAGATTTATGACACAGCAATGTCGAACAAACACAAATAATACTGGAAGTCTTCATCAATAGACCCATGTCAACGACTGTGTGCACACGTCACGATATTATAAAACATAATAGGGTAATTGTTGTGTTTTAACTTGTAACTTTGTGTAATGTACATTACACAACATGTAACATTTAACATGTAACTTTGTGTTGTGTTTGTAATTTGTTAAAGTGAAGACGACCTTCGTAGAGTAATTTGGGTTGATGCAAATAAGTAAAGGGGATGTATCACATACAACAACTTTGAGATCTTAAATCTGACTTCTCACAACGTTAATGTTCCATTGTATCACATTATTAAAATTTTTATTTCTGGCCATACTTATGACCTAGTATTAATACAAATTGGATTATTTAAAATTAAAAAGGATTTGAAACTGTATTATTTTTCCTGCCTGGCTTGCATTTCCATCACATGGTTTTATTTTAATTATTGTTTAGAGTCTAACTCCATAGCATCCTCAACAACTGATACAATGTCAACAACAAAGGTGTTGAGGATTGAGAAGAACCCTGAGGTGATTTTGGAAAGGGGTTTGGTAGACCCTGCCCATAGGGATTTAAAGGGAACCTCTATATATCCTGGTTTAGTTTTGGATTTATTTAATGAAGGCTCAGATTTGGACACCAACGATTTTGTTGACGGAGGACAAATACTGGCTTTGTTTTTTTTTTTTAAATGGCTTAACTAATGGTGGCGGGTAATTAGACTTCAACCTAACAGCTGTATTCTCTTGTTTTATGTGTTATTTAAACAGTGAAGAAATCCATTTTGGGGCTTGAAATGTTTATTGTGCCACATAATATGAACTGATCCTTTCATTAGAAGGTAAATACTCTGTTTTCATGATTTTTTTTTTTATAGAAAAATTGAAAGACGATTTAGAACCAATATTTACTGATCCAGCTAGGTTTTCTGGTTTGCCACGCCCTTACTCACTTTAAGTGAACTTTTAAATAACAGGACATTGCACTGATTACTACAGTCAATATTTATAAAGACATACAGTAGTCAAAGTACTCATATCCATTTAGTTATTATCTAGATTCACATGAACATCATTTTAATTCGTTTTTGAGAATTTTTAAACCAAGCATAACCTATCCCAGATGAAAAATATGTTGTGTAAGCTCTTTTATATTACACTTGGCAAAACAGAAACATACAGTAGTAATACGTATGACACACAATTATTGGGAATCTAAACAGGCTACTAGCTAAATGTACAACATTCTAATTAAAGTAAATACAAGGGCTAGGAACATAAATGACACTTCCTATGTTAACCTTCAGAACTGAAACTCGTTGACTATATTTCACTACTGCCTAATTAAATTAATAACAACATACTTTCTATGCTTTGCTTACCTTTTTTGAAAATTACCAGTTTCGCCCATCTTTTTGTTCAAATAATTTACTACGATTATACAGGAATAATGCAACTAGGTTTTAAACTACACAATTCATTAGCCACACTAGTATATTATTAGTGTTAACTGTAAAGGCAAGAATATCTTTAGAGTAGAACAAATTAGACAACTGAAAAATAATTTGTATATAGGCAGTTTGTTGTTTCCAGTTCCCATTGAACTTGACCTATAATCAAAACTTATTTATTACAAAATTATGTGTAACGTTAACTCAAAGAAAGTTTCTCTATGCACAAACAAAAATGCTATCAAATCATCCGTCAGCTGTTGAGCTGTTAGCCATTTATATTATACATCAATAGTCACGCCTACTCTGAAGCACGTAAATGGGCGAGGTTGTGAACGAGGTCATTCTAAAACTCAGTTAATCTAAGTAATGATTCTTATTTCTTACTTTGAAGTAAGGATCATTGCTATCATCCTTTACATTTTGTAACTACTGCTTCTAGCTTCTAACCGCTTTAGAACCTCGTATCATGAGAGTCATGACGTGTTTTGAATAACCTTAAAATTGAAATAACATTAAAAATGACGAAATTACTTGAATGGTTATTTGGAGGTGTTTTAATATTAGGAATATGGCTTTCATTAATAACAAATTCCATCCAGTCAAAAACTGTTAGTGATAACTTTCAAATTATTTTATTTCTACCAGTTATATTGCTAGGATTTTTTGGAGTGAGTATCGTTAGTAGTAATCACCTGTTTCACCATTATATATGTGTAATAAAAATAATATATATATGTAAGAGGCTTACATTCCTATTTAGATATCATGGGTCTACAATTTTAAATAAAATCTCTAAGCTTATTTGCATATTCATGTTTCAAAATAAGGTAGTCATAACAAATACACTAACGTAGTCATATCAACATTGGCTGGGTATTTAGACATTTTAGACTTTAACCTAACAGCTGTATTTTCTTGTTTTCTATGTGGTATGTAATGAAGAATGTGAAGAAATGAAGAAATGCAATTTGGGACTTGAAATGTTTATTGTGCCACATAATATGATCTGATCCTTTGAATACTTTGTTTTCATTATTTTTATAGACTAATCGAAGGACTATCTACAACCGATATTTATCATTTCTTAATAATAAAATACGTTTTTAATGTGGAGCTAACTTTTTTACCGAAAAATCACAAATTCTAACCTACAGAATTCAATACTTAGGTATAGATCACCTAAGACAAGCAATATTGGGTGAGGTTAGTACTTAGATGGGGGAGACCACTTGGGAACACCATGCACAATATTTTTTTTCAAATTTACATGTAGGTCAGATAGGTGGTTATATATATCTATAGTCACCTTACTTGACCTTGTAAGGTAAAAATTTGCGTACAAACCTATTTTAACACCTAATTCACTTGATGGACCTTAACCAAGAAAACTTGAAATTATAGGGTTTTTTTGTGAAAAAGTTAGCTCCATCTTGAAAACTTATTTTATTATTAAGAAACAAGGTAGCCTATATAGAACATGATTGAAAAAAAAATTCCTAAAATTACCGGAGCAATCACAGTAAATCATTACCACGTAGTCATACCTATTAACCTGACCAGACATAGATTTCGTACTTTTATATTTCTTATTTTCTATTATACTAATGTATTTGTGATTTTAAAAGTGTCTTCCGACATCAAATATGATCTAATTGTTTCAAATTTGAGTAGGTAGTAAGTGATTTTGAGAATATTCTTAACTAAATCTTAGAGCAGAGTACAATGCATAAGTACCATCAAGTACAACTTAATATCTCCTGTCGGTAATTATTTGATAAGTCAATGTTAAAATTATTTTATAAAATTTGTCGTTTTCTTTTATTAGCCTACATGCCTTATTTTCAAATTGTAATATAATATTTTAATGCGGAATTCACTTTTTCACTCAAAATTTACAAATTGAAAAGAACCAAATTCACATATGCATAGGTTATGTACACATCCCAATGGAAATTCGTAAGTTCAAAATTACTTCTAAAATGTTAACTATAAAAGTTATGCCAACATAAAAATGAAAAACAACATAATTTTGAAGGTATAGAATAATGTTTGTGTCATTGTCATTTAGGCCTACCGGAATGTTAACATTATTGGATAAAAACTAGACTCACGACTATTAATTGAAAAAATTACTTTCAAAACATACTTTTAAATTTTTCAGTGAAAAATTTTATATCCACTTTAAAATAATATTTTATGTTTTAAAATAACATTTCATAAAATGTATGTAGTAAAGGAATTAGATTTTTTTTTTTAAATAAGTGTGCATCGACTTACTAAATAATTACCTTCCTGTCCAACTAATTTTTAATCCCCGCTAATCAATCTTATGATCTATGTTTAAGGTCTCAACATCTTCCCAGAAGGGGTAGACTCAGTATGGGGAACTAATTTAAAAATTATTTTCTCATTAACCCCTTATCTCCAAGAAAACCCAACCTCTAACCCTAAGTGTGTGCCGTCTCGTACAAGTTTGTTCATAGATAAATATAGTAAAAAAACATGGAGATATGGATCATGTAAACAGTCTCTTGGAAGCAGGAATTTTTAAGGAATAAGTATTCTAGAAAAACTCGTTTAATAAAGTGTCCTCGTAGCTCATGTTGAAGTTAAATATCAGAAAGATTTGAAACCAGCTTGCACAGTTCAAACAGGGAAATGCTGTAAGGTCTTGAACATAGGTCTTGATACAGACTAATTATTCATTCAGAATTACAAACACCTAAAATTAGCAATACTTACATACAATGCAAACAATGTACCAATAGATCGTTTCTTAGACATAATAGTGCTGAAATTATCCTCCGAATAGACACTTAGAAATAAGTTACCTAAGAACTACTGGGCAACTTTTGTAATCTGTAGATTGTATTTTGAAATGTATTAAAAAACAAATTTTAAGTTTTATAAAGAAATGGACATTAAGGCATATTTCAATGTATGTATTGATTACAAAAGAAATTAGCTTATAATAATAATTAGTCAGTCAAGTGTCTCAAAATGAGGTAAACAGTAGGACTAGAAGGAAAACAAGTTTGGATGTTATTTAAGAGATAAATCAATAATGAATAACTTGTAAAATATATTATCAATTTAGTGATAAAGCAAAATAAATTTTTTTTTTTTCCTCCCATACAGCTCTATGCAGGAACAGTGGTTTTATGGCGAGTTTACACATTTAGAGATTGCCCAGAAGCTGCGGCAGAATTACAAAAAGTAAGTTAATGTGATATTATTAATGATTTAAAATATATCAGTAGTATAGGGAATGCCGGTTCTGGCTCACCAGACCTATCATAAGACCTTAGCGGACTTAGTGTGGTCAAATTCGGCCAACCCTGATTTGAAATCTTCCGTGAACAGGAGATAATAACGTGATGTTTGTGTTACGTTTGGAGCAATACTTTCTATCTACATTTTTGCAAAAGCAGTTTTAAAATAAAATATTGTACAATATAATAGAACATATTATTTATTTATGATGACAATGATATAATTATATTTACATGTTTGTGAGATTAACTTTACATATTTATTATCTTAAATTTAATGTGGCTAAAATTATTATCATCAAATACAATTTCGACTACATTTTAGAATTTTAATTTCAGTTTAATACCCATTTTCATATGTTTAATGTTCATATGTATTTCAGTATGTTTAATTTTCATAGCAGCAGTTGTAGCCCCACTCCAAAACCGTTTGTTAAAATCAACATCTGTATATTAATTGCAACTGTATGATGTGTAATCAAATTATTGGTTTCAGGAAATATTGCTGGCAAAGGAAGACTTGAAGAAAAAAGGAATGATATTTGATGCCAAAAATTAATTCAAGTTTTTTAATGTAAGAAAAGGTAAAAATTTGTTTATATAATAAAATAAAATAAATATTCACTTTGCCCCGCTTTATAAATTTGTATTTAACCATGTTTCCTTCTGTCTTTAAAGTTCTTTGATGATTGATTGTTCATATTATTAATATGGTTTAATTGGACATTTGCTATCATTTGTGTATATGTAAATTAATACGACATTTCAAGAATATAAATCAACTTTTGTTATCAAGTGTGAAACTAGAACACAAAAGATAAAAAAACCACATAGCACAGAAACATAAGCCCATGGTGTAAACTAAAACTAAACTACTGAAATTTTGCTTTTTATTCTAAAAATGGGACTTATGACACGATTAAAAACTACTTCTTTAAAAAGGGGGGCAAAAGTTGTTTATCCCGATAAACAGTTTCCCTTGGCTCTATCCCTTACAGACAGTTGCTAGTCGGCCTTTGTGTAGTGTAGGCCTGTGTGTTGTGATTTTATCTGATCATTTTATATTTAGTTTTAGCTTTGATTGCTCAGGGATAGTTTTAGGCTCGAGTTCTTTTCTTAGACCATAGTTTTAGTTTTATAACATGGCCCTATGCTTCTAAATTATATTATTGTTTTTCTCTTTTATCTTTTAGTTTCACACTTGATAACTCGAGTCAATTTATATTCTCGAAACATTGTGTATTAATTTTCATTTACACAAATGTCTAATTAAACCATATTAATAATATATTTGCTTCATTCAATTTAAATTTATAAAAGTAGACAATATATATACACACATACCCACATACAGGTGTTTAATGCTCAATTATTTATCCTGTGCTCAAATTCTTCTTGGGCACTTTTCCTTGACTTACTCTTTTCTCATCCAACGTAGACGCTATGAAAGTATTCGAGGGCTATGTGTCTTAATTTTATCTTCTTTTTTTTATAAGGCGATAATACTAAGTTTTTTTACCTTTATACAACAAGGGAGAAAATTTATCTTTCATTGCAGTAATTCCCCATCCATGGTCCTTTTTCTTCCCTCAAACATGCAATCCGTTTCACAATTGTCTACTTTGAATGTGTTTATACTAAATTTAATCAATGATGAAATTTGTATAATCCATATATTTTATAAACAGAATATTATAGTAACCAAATGAAAGAAAACACTCAATCAATTTTTTTTTTTTTTTTGGTTCTTACTGAAAAAAAACTAAATATGTCATTTATAGCCCTAAAAGAAAGTTACATTTTTATAAGTGGAGTGAAGTTAAGTTATGTATTTATTCAATAACATCAATTACTTTAAAACAAAATTTAGATTACTTATAGTTGTAAGTCTGCATTCTTACAACTTCATTACTATTTACCTGAAGGGTAGGGTATCAAATTCATTTGTACTAGCAGCTATTCATACAACGTGGCACAGGTTAACACAAATTATCTTAGCCAGACATAGTTATAACAAGAAACCTTCCCTTTATTGTATTATTCAAAAACAAAGACATTATTATTCAAATAAAAACATCATTAGCATACAATTATGCGAAATATAGAAAATATACATGTGCAAGTTATTGTTCAAAATCAAGGTTCTTAAAATGTTCCCAGTTAAATCGATGAAATTATATTCTCAAGTATTTTACACTCTACTCACGAGTAACCATTGTCCATAACTTTGAGTCCTTCTAACTTCATTATTAACGAAGATTTTCCATCTTGGACTGAAACGAGTCTGTCCAGCCAACTTCTATTACGACTATATCGTGCAGGATCCTGACAAAGACTCTTTTAGCAACGCTTCCTTCTTCCTTGTTAGAAAGACGCTCTCCCAAGGCATCATGGGATATTCTTCCCTGGCGAAGCTAACGCTCGCTGACTCATGGAAAGTTTTTCCAGGTCTCATATTTCCTTTATTCATGTCTGTTAATTTTTATCGGCGCGCACATTTCGAAATTTAAACTTTCAATATTATATTGTGACATTGTTTAAGAACACTTTACACTTTCTATTTATATATAATAATTATTCTGAATATTATTACTACATTAATATTACTTGTACTTTATTTAAACTTAATATTTATTATTTATTTTGGTTGGAAGGTGTCCCATGCTTACAGAAACCCCCTCCTTCGAGATTCTCATTACGCAGAAATAAGAATCTCGAAGAAAAAAAACATGGAAGCTGGGACACTCCAACCCCTTGCCACCTTTTACGGAGAACAAGATTAGTTCTAATATAATTTTGAAATAATTTAAATTTATTATTTAACAATTTTAAAAACAAAAATATCAAAAAGTTTTAACATCATCAATTTTGGTAAACCTTATTAAAATTTCAAAAGCATAATAAATTTTCTGCATTGTTACAGATTTTTCAAAAACACCATCAATTATTTTTAAGTATTACATAAATCTCAAAAATATCATAAATTTCAAAAATGGTACATTCAACATAGACAGAAATCATTTCTCAACATGTTTTCAACAAACATAATATTGTTCATGACACATCAAACTACAGAAATCAAAAGTCAAATAAAAATCATATTACAGAATGTGATACAAAAATATGATAGAGTATATTATTCACGACATAGCAAACATGAATTCTTTAAATGAGTCAAGTAACACATAATATTACAAGGTATACAGCATAAAATCATTTTCAATTTGTAAACTAGTCATAACAAACAATATTAGAACATATAAGATGTGAACAAGTAGATAATTTTCAAATCATATCATAATGCAAATGATATTTAAAAGCACAACAATTAGACATCATCTAATTCATCATCAAAACATAATCAAATGTGCATAACGTAGCATCATTGTTAATTCATTATTATTTTACAACAGCAGAAGATTGTATAACATAGTACATGTGAACAACAAATAATCATCAAATCATAGACAAACAAATTTTGGAAAATTTTCATATCATAAACTCAACATCACATATCAGCATCATTTCAAAATACATCATTAAACATGTTCATTGACAAAATCAATTATTATTATTTCAAATCATCATTTTTTATGATTCACTTTTTCATCATTACAATTTTTATAATTAAATTCTTCATCATTATAAAGACATCTTTATTCATCATCACTGTTACATTTATTAAAATCACAATCATCTACCTTTATTATTATCACATCTTTTAAAATCAAAATCATCTATCTTTATTATTATTACATGTTAACAGATTTATGAAACATATCACATTATAAAAATTTTTTAAAACATACAAACATTATTATTTTATGGCTAAAAAGAAGATTTCTTTTCCAATCAAAAAACCCATCCCTCAAATTCATAATTGAGAATTCATATTTCCCTATCATATTTATCTCTTAATCAAATCATTTTATTATTATTATTTACCTAAGATTTCAGGAATCTATCTCAACTTCATCTCTAACAGTTATTTGGTACATTGCCTACTTTCATTTTAAAGAAAAAAAAATTTTTAATAAATCAGTTCACCAATAAGACTCTCTTGTCTTATAAAAAAATCATCAACCTCGTAGAATGAGAGTATTCCCTTTGGAATCTCTAAAAATTACCATCAAGGATTAGCGTCCATTTTGGAACCCCTAATCATATATATCATCGCAGCAAAATCGTAGAAAAACTCGTAGAAAAACTCGTAGAACATCATTTAAAGATCTAGCGTCACATTGGAACCCCTAGTCTATTATTTATCGTCGAACCTTATCGCAGAACATCATCAACTGACCCCCTCAAAAACCTCATTACTCTTACTGATTTATTAAAAAAAACTACATATTATTATTTATTAACATTTCCTATTACCAAATACTAAATCACAATCCAAACTATTTATTATCTTCCTGAAATCATCCTCCTTACTAAAAGTTTCATTAACATCATCTCAACATCTCCTCCTAAAAATTATTTATTATTCACTTTCTTTAAAAATCTACATCATCTATTTATTAATATTCATAAAAGTTTCATCAAAAACATCTCATTCTATTTAAAATATAATCACCACTGAATTATTTATTATTATTATTTAGCCATTTGTAAATCCTGTATTATTATTATAAAGTGTTTAAAGTTCTATCTATGACTTTACCATTGTTTACCTAAGTTCTTCTGCTGAACTTTATCTATATTATTTATTATTAAGAATCAAATCAAGTATCCTAATCACTATCATTTATTTATTACTTATTATTTATCTAATGCAAATAAAAATTTTCAACCTAACCTAACCGTCTGAAATGTATGGACCTAGTTTATTCTGTCGTTATTGTTTTTTTCACTTAAAATTACGTGATGGTTATTTGTTACCAACAAACAAATGTCACCGCAGTGATACATGAAGGTTATTTGATACCAACAAACAAAAAAAACTCCTACTTAATTTAGCGAAGGTTCTTTGATACCAACAAACAAAAATCACCGTATTGGTACATAGAGTTTTTTGGTGCTTCGTCGAACTATGATCGTTACAGCTACGCCCTGGTAATTAGTAATTTGAATGGAAGGTTTTCCATCCAAATTGTTCATTAGCATCTCCTATGTGCACAAGGCAACATACCATCATTTTCTACATCCATTACGAGTAGTAATTAATCGGACAAGTCCTCATAGTTTGTTGTAATGGATGTTTTTTTTTTTTTTTTTTTAAACTAAGTTTTTTAGCATTTTTAGTGCTCATACTCACAATCATTCTTCATCATTCATCACCATTAAGTTTATTTTTATTAATCATATCTTATTATATGTCAGATGTAAATTATGTTTATTATTATATAAATCTTATTTTTATTTGGAGTAGTCTTGGCTTCTATCCACCTTTCAACTTGGTTTAATTTAAAAATTTTTATTCTGAAGTTATATATCATCTAATCATCAATTTAAAGTTTCTTCTGATTCTATCGCTAAAAGGTTTATTTGTTATTGAAAATTTATGAGTTAAGTTAAAATATAGATATCGAAATTTTAAAATTTATTGATTTTCTAAAGTATATACTTTATAAATCATGTTTCATTTATTTAAATTTGCGTATTTGTTCTTTCCTCAAATACTAATTCTAAGTTTGGCCTAAATGTGTTTTAAGGCTTATAATCAATATTAATCTTAATTGTGTTTTACATTTAAACATATTACCATTTATTATTATTTTAATTTATTTTAGTTGAAATTTTAAAAATTTGTTTTAATTTTATCCATCAATATCTAATATTTAACCACTTGAACCATTCTCTACCATTTCTATGTCATTCTGATCATACTAATAAACACTTATGTCACCACAGAATTCACCTCCCTTTGGTCAAAATGAGTTTGAATATTCAATACCTACTTGGTTCAGTAAGAACCCCACAATGACCTTAGGTTAATGAACCCCTGTGACACTGTTTTCCGAAGTTCTTTTTTGGTTCACTTATAATTTTATTTCAACCCATTAATATTAATCACCCCCTCAAAACATCGTACATTTTAAAATTATTTAATTTTATGAATTTGGTAAATATGTCCTTCAGGATGCACCTTCCATTGGGATGGTGAATATTTACTCTAGGTTGCTCCTCCTAATTTAGCCTAAACTGTCCTCGTTTTAGTTAATATAACATTTTATTATCATAATTTAGTCTATTTATCTCAGGTTATATATTATTTATTTAGAAATCTATCTAGATTCTACTTTTTATTTAAAAACAACTTAATTCAAATTCACATTAAAATTTATTACATCTGCACATCCATTTATGATTAATTACGTTACTGTCCTGTCTGTTACATTATATTACTTTATTTTTAATTTTACTGTCTTCCTGATCAGTATTTCTTTTCTTTTTATGGTTTACACCCAATCTAAACACTTTTTCCGACATTAACTTTTTCTTATGGTTCTGGCCTAGTCTAACAACTTTGCTAACACTAAATTTCATCTTGTATTCCTGCCGTAACCTATAAGTCCACTTTCTAAAATACTGTTCATAATTTACCCCCTCTATGCTCCTAATTTCTTTAACTATCTCCGTAGAATCAACTAATGTCTTTATATATAGTTCCCCATAACACCCTTGTAGCCTAATTTTATCTTTATTAAAACTTTCTTTTTCAATGATACACTTATTTTCATGATCCTGTATTCTAAATTCATTCCTAATCTTTTTAATAAAAACTTCCTCATAACCCATTATCATATAATTACATCGTTTCTTTATTTTAAAAGCTACCTGTACTTCCATGTTATTAAAATTATTGTTTACCAATTTCTTAACCTCAATTACATTGTCTATGCTATTTATCTCAACATAGCCTAACTTACTCACATCAATATCTGTTTTCAATGAACTATCTTCTACTAGAACACTAACATCATTTTCTTTCTTTAACCCTAGTGTAGGCTCAACGTCATAATTACTGTTTTGTTTTAAAATGTGAATTTCTTTGGATAAATTACAATTTATATGGTCTATTACTACAACTTGTTCATTACTAATTTCATTCTTAACGTCTTTGTTAAATTTATTACTTACTGTGTCAAATTTCTTAACTAAATTTTCAAAGCCTATTCTTCTCTCAACTATCATTTGTTCAAATTTACAATTAAGGTTTTCTAATCTATCATTTATTTCAACCTTATTTGAATTTATATCTTCTTTTAATTGTCTAAAATTAACCTCACATTTCTCAGATTGATTATTCATAGCTACCTTCATTTCTTTAAAATTATTTTCAAATTTTTCAAATTTATTGTCACTATCCAATTTATTTAATTTCATATCGTCTCTTATTTGTTCTCTTAATTGTATAAAATTATTTTCAGATTTATCAAATTTATTGTCAAATTTACAAAATTTATTATTTAAGTATTTCACTAAATCATCGAAATGTTTAAACTTATCTTCATCACTAGGAGAGCTAACCTGTTCTAAAATTTTTGTTTCTGCCATGCTTTCTGACTCAGTAAAGCTAACTCCTAAACCGGATTCGTCTAAATTATTTTCAACTGTTTCCATCTTAAATTGTATTAATTATAAATTCTCAATTATGTAATTTTTATAGTCTACAATATTCCCTTTATTTGAATTTATTTTAATTTTCATTTCAGAAATGCGTATAACCATGTACCACGCTATAATCCTAACTGCTTTTTCGAAATGATAAGTAGAATCGGGCGCCATGTATAAGTGGAGTGAAGTTAAGTTATGTATTTATTCAATAACATCAATTACTTTAAAACAAAATTTAGATTACTTATAGTTGTAAGTCTGCGTTCTTACAACTTCATTACTATTTACCTGAAGGGTAGGGTATCAAATTCATTTGTACTAGCAGCTATTCATACAACGTGGCACAGGTTAACACAAATTATCTTAGCCAGACATAGTTATAACAAGAAACCTTCCCTTTATTGTATTATTCAAAAACAAAGACATTATTATTCAAATAAAAACATCATTAGCATACAATTATGCGAAATATAGAAAATATACATGTGCAAGTTATTGTTCAAAATCAAGGTTCTTAAAATGTTCCCAGTTAAATCGATGAAATTATATTCTCAAGTATTTTACACTCTACTCACGAGTAACCATTGTCCATAACTTTGAGTCCTTCTAACTTCATTATTAACGAAGATTTTCCATCTTGGACTGAAACGAGTCTGTCCAGCCAACTTCTATTACGACTATATCGTGCAGGATCCTGACAAAGACTCTTTTAGCAACGCTTCCTTCTTCCTTGTTAGAAAGACGCTCTCCCAAGGCATCATGGGATATTCTTCCCTGGCGAAGCTAACGCTCGCTGACTCATGGAAAGTTTTTCCAGGTCTCATATTTCCTTTATTCATGTCTGTTAATTTTTATCGGCGCGCACATTTCGAAATTTAAACTTTCAATATTATATTGTGACATTGTTTAAGAACACTTTACACTTTCTATTTATATATAATAATTATTCTGAATATTATTACTACATTAATATTACTTGTACTTTATTTAAACTTAATATTTATTATTTATTTTGGTTGGAAGGTGTCCCATGCTTACATTTTCAATAACATTGTATTTAAGTGTAGTTTGTTTTGAAAATTCATATTTAACGTGTCCTTCTCGCTGTTTAATAATTGAACAAGTTTATGATGTGAAGTATTTGGGAGTCGTTATTGATATGAAATTAAATTGGAAGCAACATGTTCAGAAGCTGAAAAAATCATTGTTTGGTTTAGAAAGAAGAATGTATCTGCTAAGATATTATTGTACCAGAACGATATTGCGTTCTGCATATTTTGCTCTTGTTGAGTCATTGTTAAGTTACGGAATTGTGGTGTGGGGAGGAGCGTCAATTTCGGTTTTAAATCCTCTTCACGTTTTCCAAAAGAGAATAATTTGTACTATGTCATTTAGATCGGGTTTTGTTGCTTCTGTTCAAATGTTTAAAAGTTTTAACATTTTGCCCTTGAGATATCTATATATTTTTAAAGTTTTAAAAGCTTTTTATATACGTTCTGGAAACTGGATCTTTATAAGTAGGAATTATAATCTTTGACGAGGAAGAGATGAAAATTTCATTATTCCACGTCCAAAAAGTGAGTTTTTTAGATTGTGTTTCGAATATATTGCACCTTATGTATTTTTGAAACTTCCATTTGATATTCAAAGTTCCAATACGTTGTTGAATTTTCTAAATCTGCTTCCTGTCTGGCTTTTGCAACAAAGTGATATTAATAAACTGTTGAAACCTGTAATCTAATATGTTTCAAGTGGATTGAAATACAAATGATTGAATTTATACTTTTTTTCTTTTTCTCTCTCGCTCTTTTAAATCATAAATGTGAAATGTGTATTATTTATTTTTACTAAATTAATAGTGTTTTATTATGTAATCGTTTGATTTTGCACCTGTTTGTTCGTATATTCTTATGACGGTAACCTTGAAACAGGTTTTACTTTCCTACAGGGTATCTAATATTGCACAAACGGTAATAGATTAGTTAATTGGGTTCTTTTTTGTCTTCCTTTTATTAAGGTATTTATTGATTAATTATGGATGCATATTTATTTTATTATTAAAATATTTTGTACTTTTTTACTTTTATTATATAGTATTATTACATATTGTGTGCAAGTGTCTGAGTGTGAATGTTATTATTATTTTTGTTTTGTTTTACCCACTATTGTATGTTCGTTTGTTTGTGTAATACCAATAAAAATAAATAAATACTTTATTTTAAAAGGGATTGATAAATTTTTACTTTAAAATGGGGCCTGATTTTTCGGGATTTTTTTTTATTGTCTACTACATACCTTAATTTTTAAGAATTAATAATGTTTTCCTTGCGCAGATCACCATTATTCACTGAAAAATCACATTCTAAAAACTACCAAATCCGACATATTTATTGGTTAAAACATAATAGCAATCTTAATAGCATATGGTTTGACGCATGCGCATTATACAATGAGACTACGCTAGATCACTATTTCATATCACAACAGGTTGCCATTCATATGTTTATTGAAGTTAATAATTTGATTACTTTGCGATATAATTATATATCGACAGGTTTGGCCAGGTAG
This sequence comes from Aphrophora alni, assembly GCA_963513935.1. Taxonomy (NCBI): domain Eukaryota; kingdom Metazoa; phylum Arthropoda; class Insecta; order Hemiptera; family Aphrophoridae; genus Aphrophora; species Aphrophora alni. The sequence goes on along the minus strand of OY740766.1, from coordinate 6,815,791 downwards.
ATCTATATATATATATAATCACTAGGCCAAACCTTTCGTAAATTTATTGGTTAATAATTTAAAATTAGATTATTAATATGAAGGATTCACAGCATGTCACGTGATCTGTGATCACAGATATTATAGATTGAAATATCTTTAGTAACATGAGACGTAAATGTGACATCTGCCATTATATCTAACCTATAAATACATCGATTTGATAGTTTTTATTGTGATTTTTCAGTGAGAAATAGTGATCTGCGCAAGGAAAATATTATTTATTCTTAAGAAGTAAGGTATGTAGTAGACGATAAAAAAATAAAATCCGGAAATAAGGCGCCACCGTAAGGTAAACATTTACCAGGGGATTATGTTTCACTAAGTCATCGTTTTCTTCAACTATTGTAAAGTTTTTCATTTGGCACACATTTGTACACACCTTCAAACATCACAAAGTGTGTGTACATGTAACAACTGAAGATCTTAACATAATATAACTCATCTTATAAAGTGTTTGTTGTGGAAAATTGTATTTTATTTGTTTGATAATTTAGTTTTCACAACAGTTGCTCAAGTAGAGAATATTATAATCGCTATTGGAACTGCGCATATAGGAAAGTTAGGACACAAGACCAACAAATCTGCAGTCATCTTAACTTTCCAAAACACATTTTGAATGTTACCCTCCTTTAGCCACATTTCTAGTTCAATTTTCTTCAAAAGTTCAATACAAATATTTGTTTACACTGTTAAAAAATATTATTGACCAAAAAAAAAAAATAGGTTGGTAAATTTTAGAATGGTGGTCGTTTTAAGTAGATTTAAAAAAAAAAGAATATTTCTATATTTTTCATTACTGTTGAGACCGATGGTTCTTGGTGGAATTCCATGTTTAAAGATAATAAAACACAATTATTTATTTTGTATATCCACTTATAATTAGTCTAGCCGACCAATGGTTTCGCCTGTTAAGGCATTGACGAGGCTGTATTACAGACTGAAGAAAAAAGACGAAATGTCAATGCCTTAACAGGCGAAACCATTGGTCGGCTAGACTAATTATAAGTGGATATACAAAATAAATAATTGTGTTTTATTATATTTCTATATTAGGTGATTGTACGCAAACTTTAAAATCTGCATCTAATAAAGTTCTGCATTTTCCTACTGTAAATATTAAGAGAGAGTTATTGCTAAAGTACATAAATTTGCATCACATAATCAGAAAATTAATTATTCATCCTCCGAGAAATTAAATTTTAGTTTCATTGCAGTGAAACGGATACTTAGCTTTCTCAAAATACTATTCGTTGATGGCTTGTTACTCAAAAATGTTTTAAATTATTATTATATGAAATTGTTTTTCTGAAATTTCTTACCTACATTAGCATATAATAAATCATTTTGTGGATTATGGCGAATATCAAATATTGATATAAAAATCAAGACATACATTTAAAGAAATATATGTGGTATACGTCTTAATGTGTTTGGGCTGTAGAGCAACATACGAGACACACCAAAACATTATTTTAAAAAAACTTTTTTTTTATTCGAGCAGGAATTAAAAATGAATATATCCATGAAGAACTCTACTATGTATTTTTGACCAATTACATTAATTTTTCACTATGAGTAGGTAAGAAAGTAATAGTATTACAGTTTTGATTTGTCACTTTGTAACCAAATTATTAAATTATCTAGCACCGCATGCAAAGTCATCTGTCTGAATATTATCTGTATATTTAAGTAAACTAAAAAAAATTTGTTACAGTTAATTTACCCAGACTATGTGCCATAAAGAAGATAACTTGTGTATCATTTGAAAAAGTTTGGTTTGAAGTTGTACTTTTCACAGTTTCACGTCCCCCAAAATTCCCAGGTAATAATAACGCAAAATTAATTACAATATGATTTTAATGAACATCTGTTTGTATTTTATTATTAGCTTAATTCTGAGGTTATGTTTATGTCATTACTCTAAACAAACGTGCATTATGAATTTAACTTTACAGGCATTAATTGTTTGACATGAAGAATATATAAAATAAAAAGTCTTATAAAATATCCACGTTCTGCCATTTTGTAAAAATAAATTTTAAAAATAAGTTATATTATTAATTAATAAAGTTTTCTATGAATTTTTAATAACAAGCACACCTTGATAAAATAAATGGTTATACAAAGGAAATTATATTTGAATTCAATATAAGATTTCTAAAATAAATGTGGTTTTCTGAAAGTAGTACTTAATAATTATTTTTTACTTTTTACTGTACTTTCACTTTTGGACATCATTTGTGGACATTTTCACCCAAAAGTAATAATTTTAAAATGTTACTTTGAAATTCTTACCCTTTTTTTGTAATTGAAACTATTTTGGCAATTGGGAAAAAGTATATTTTAAAAAAATAAATAAACAAAAATTTTAATAAATACTGGTTTTTTTATTGTGTGATCCACTCATGTTACACCATGGTCTTATTTTGAATACAAATTAATTATATATTAAACTACCATTATAAAAATATGGTAGTAATATGCAAGCAAAGTTTAAAAGAAATCCATCAGCAAAGGTTAAGAAAATGTTGTACAGAACTATGACTTGTACTTCGACCAAAAATAGTTAAAAATACAATGAACTACCATATCTATTAATACTACTATTATGTATATTATTTGCTATGGATTTCGGCAATGTGTTTGATGAAGAATAGTTAAAAAAACAATCAGGATATCAAACTAAAATAAAAGCTTTCATTCATTTTTATGTAATGATACTTTATTTTTATTTCTACAAAATGTAATAAATAATATAGGTTTTATATATTTACACAATATGCACCAATCATTATTTAATTATGTGCTAAAACTTGATCAAATTAATTAAGTAAATTCAAAAAATATAATTAGGTAAATTAATGTAAATAACTGACATACTTTTTTTACAAAAAAATAAAGTATTTAGTTCAGCAAAATAAATTAGGCCTTTTCATTATGATATTTTCTATTTTATTACTTTAGAATATGACTTTAATTGTTCAATATTAAGCACATATGTTCAGATAATATACAAACTTATGTTTTTTAGAGGAGAGTGAGTATTTTTTAAAAGTATATATATATATATATATATATATATATATATATATATATATATATTGGTGTATGACTAATTCTTTAAAAGTATTTTGTTCAATCTTCCAACATTTAATTACTATTAACCCTTTTAAAGACCAAAATTCGATATATGGAATCCGAGGTTGTATGCGTGAATAAGATCGGGATCAATTTTTTTTTTTTTTAATAAATAAAAATGTTTGATTTTTAATAAAATCAACATCTATACTTTATTAGTGATAATAAATAACATTTTGTCTTTATTAACCGATGAAATTATTACGTAATATTTACTTGACATTGATACCATCTACTTGCGTTATTGTTGAATATCTGTAACTATCACTACCTTTATTACACACAATTTATACTTTTCCTAACAATACAAACCAACAGAAAAATACCAATAATACATAACTAAATAAATGGCAGCAAGAAATTAATATGTTGATTGAAAAGGCGTATTGTGAGATTTGTAAAATTTCAAAAATTACACTCGTTAAGACATTTCCAAATATAATATGAAGTAAATATATGAGTGTATAGGCTAACAGGAGCACGGAAGAGGTAGAGTGATGATGCTGTATATGATCAGTTTGGTCAAGTTGGAAAATGGCTGCTGCCGAAAAGAAAATTATCGAGGAGGTCAATAGGTTTGTAGTGGCAATAGAAAAAGGAGAAAACAAATAGGAGGGTATAAGCAAAATTATTCCTTTTAGGAAATTTAATAAAGTTGGAGTGACATATTTTATAATTTCTTGGAATATTGGTGTGAAACTTAGTAGATTTATTAAATACTACCCATTTTATGAAGGGTTCCCACATAAAATTTAGTTTTTTATTTATTCAATATATACTCAATTTACATGTACTTAAGGATTTTCATGGGAAGTTACATAAAGAAATTTATTTAGAAAACAAAAATCATATTTTAATATTAAATGGAACAAGTTAAAATATATTTTGTAAAATGGTAGAAAACAGTAACTTAAAACGTTTCTACTAACTGTAGGTCTTTAAAAGAGCTAATTTAAGATGACTTCAATTACTCAATACATTGAATTTTACAACAATAAAAAAAAAATCCACTTCCAATTCAAAATTGTTTTTAAGGGAATAATTGAGAAATTTTCTTAAAATTGTATATGGAATAATTATTACACTCTCCAATATTTTATAAATAATTTATTCTCGCTATTTATATTATAAATAAATCAATTAAATGACAATATTTAATTCCTTATAAAGGAAAACTGATCAGTCTATAATACTGGTTATAATGTGATGACATATTTTATTTGAATTAACAGTCTTAGTAACAGAGACAAAACCAAAAAATAAACAAATCACCATAACATCACAACAGTTTATTACAGTTCTTCTTTATAGTAGAGAGGCTTCAATTCTTCAATTCGTTTGATATAATCTGTTTTTTCAAGACAGCCTTCACAATCTTCGTTCCAGTTGCTAAGTATTTTCTTCAGGTCACGCACCTTTAGTTTCTTCAAATCTACAGTGTTCAGGTCTATTTCCTTGTCTAAATTAAAATTTTTAATGTTAAAACATCTGCTTTATGGTTATAATATGAAATAGTTTAAAAATAATAAAACAAGATGAACAATGTTTGACTTACGAACATTCGTCCTGTGAACTTTTGATGATAAGAATATTCTAAAATTTGAAGAAAGTTTCCCCAATTGAATAGTTATCGACAGGGAGAAAGGTCATATATTAGCTCGTGAGATGGTCAATAGGTTTTCAAAACTTTACACTAGGACCCAGTCAGTGGAACTTCTATTTTCATAGTGTATGATTTTTATTTAAATTATTTTAGAGAAATTATAACTCAATACATACAAAACATAGGTTCTCTAATGGTCCAAAATCAAAATATAAACAGCATGTAAAATAAAAGTGTCCACAATTAGTGACAATGTCAATTACAGGCAACTGAAGACGACATAATTAACAATGATTGTCAATCTAGATAACTAAATGAATTTTCATACAAAGTGATACTGGAAGCCAAAAGAAAAGCTAACTCACAAAATTCGATAAAATTGTATTTCTTCTAGTTTTTTACAGGCAAAGAACCTCTTGCCTTAAAGAAGAGGATAAAATAGAAACTCCTAGCTCTTAAATACTCTAGTAGCGTCAGGGCCGGAAGAGAAAAAGAATTGGTCAAGACAGACCGATTAGGAAAGTTCAAATAAAGAGATCTAACCTAATAATACATGAAAATGTAAATCTAGCTAGGAACCCCTGAGATGCACTTCAATAAAATATTTGTTTAAAAGATTATTAACGTCGAGAGTCATCTAGGAGATCTAGTGCCATCAACATTCTATGAGCCTATGATATTATATTTCATTTTAACACCTAAATAATTCATTTAATATTCTGTATCATACTTCTCAGAACAGTAATGGTAAAGAGATAAAGCAAAAACATAAACATGAGTAATGCTTTTTTAAAAGTCAGTTTTTCGACTGATAAACTATTGTTGTGAACTCACTAGTTTTGTGCTTATTCATGGTATACAGATTACCTTAGGAAACTATGGATTTGATACTATTATGTCTTAAACTGACTGCATCTTTAGATTAATGGTCTAAAGATTAATGACTACATCTAGTGTAGGTCTATTTACTGGGGGGAAAAACAAGAGTGTAACAAATGCAATTATTATTAATCAATAAAGTAATAAATGTAAGATGGTATGGAATGTAATAAGAAATATATCTAAAACTTGTAAGATAAATGAAAAGACTACAATCTTGCCTCAAGAATGTAGTCATTTCTTTGCACAATCGGTGACTCAAATTAGAGCCGACATGGGAAGTTCTCTGATTGATTCAAAGTGTCTGTTGAGGAAACTGACAGTTCAGTTTAATATATATAAACCGATGATTTTTCCCCATTAATTATAAACTGAATAACAAACCAAAGCCAAACTTACCATATCGTAACGCACATAGTTGACTATCTTTTTTATTTAGTTTTGCACAAATAACATCAGCAGGCATTGAAGCTTTGAGGGGCCATGATAGATCTCCTAAAATGCCTGTTGCAGATTCTACTTTGCCTCCAAGGTAATAACACTGCAACATACACAATTTTTCCTTAAATTTCTTACTAAAAAATGAGTACTATTTGATTTTGATAATAAACTTTGAAATCTGTGCAAGATGATACTTAAAAAAGAAAAAAGATTTCGAATGGTGTTTAACACTTAGAACAGCATGCCTGTAAAATTATGAACACATAATTCTTACAAGAAGTATCACGCTTTTAATTTGACATGTTAGATAAATAATTCACAAGTAATGTCGTGCCCAAAAGAAACGGTGTCTGCAAAATTTAAGAAAAACCCTAATTTTATCTACTATAAATGAAATGTTGAAATACGCTAAAAATGGTTGTTGTGGGAGGATTTCAATTTCTTAACACGTTAGCTGCCATGTCGGTCCAAAATGTCCGACGGCTATGAGCTTTTACAAGAATACTGTCGGTCATACTGGGCCGACACGGTTGCTTAGCAACCTTTCATTATTTTTACTTCTACGCGATAAGTGCTGCTATCTAACTGGAAATGAAAGCACTACTATGGAGAACATCTATCAAACTACTCACAGAACAAATTATGTTAGCATATGTTTCACACACGGCTGTCCATGACACTGCAAATATTGACTTATTCTGTGTGCATGTTGTCGGCCATAGTGGACCGACGGGCATTTTATTCAATTTTTTTCCCTCAGTTTTTAACAATTTAATACATATTTTGTATGTTTCATGACAACATACATAGAAATAAGTAGATTTGTAATATGGTTTCGTTTGAAGAAGGTAAATAATCAAAGAAACAAATTGATTATTGGCCACAGCGTCGGGCCAATGTGGCCGACAGGTTCATTTACAGTATCATTTTCGTTATAAAAAAACCATGTCGGACCGATATGACCGACACCGTTATAGGTATTTATTAGTGTGAAAAGCATCATTTTAGGGTGTTAACATGATATTGCAATACAAATAATTTACCTGTGTAGGTAAAACTCGCTTGGCATGTTTTGGCACTTGACCGCGAAAAAGCTCATAATACACCTGGCAGTTAAAGTGTTAAAAACTACTTTTTTAGAGCCAGGTACAATGAAATTTATAAAGTTATCAATCAAAAATATATAGAAGTTGATTATTTTTTCTATCCGTACTGCGTGTATATGTTAAGTGAAAACTTCATTATAATTGTCCTCACCCCCTAAATGGCAGGACTCAATTAGACTATTATTGTAAATAAGCAATAAAAGAATAATACTACAATAATACATAAATTGGTATAAATAATAATTATTATAGTATTTTGTTTGGTGAAAAGTCTCACATTGTAGTGCCATATACAAAGTACTTAATTGTCTGAAAATAATATTATTTTATATTTATACTGAATGGTTTTGTTTTGTCCTAAAATATCTGATTGTGAAAAGTGCATTTAAATTGATCAAAGTTGTTAATATTGTAATAAACACTTTCTTCATAAATTATAAGAAATATTTATTTCTTTTAAATATGAAAATTCATCAGAATATATTTTTACATATTGAGAACGAAAACCAAACCAAAATAATTAATTTGATGACACAATAAAAACTTTAGTTTTTGTTAAATTCAATTAAATATAATCAACTCAAAAATTAAATGGATAACAATTAATTGTTAAATTCAAATTAGACAGTTATTCAAAATATTTAAGTCTTTGAAAGTTTTATACACACATGAGAAGGGGGGAAAAAAATCACAATTGTCAATATCATTATAATGAGTCTATTTTTTTCTTATTAGGTCTCTCACCTAACATATTATCTAACACAAGCAAAATAAGCCCAAATGCCAGAATTATCCTGTAGATCTCTTAGATCTACATATATATATATATACAAAGGAAAATAATTGTTTATATTAGCCTTTGGCTCCTCAGAAATGATTACAAGATCGTCTATTTCATGGGTAGGGATAGATGGTGCCGATTTTTCCAAAGTTGGGGGATGGGCAAAACACATACATAAATATGTAAAGAAATGATATTATCAAGATTAAATTCATTTAGGAAAGTAAATAATTTTTCAGTTGTTAATTATTATTCCTTAAATATGGGATGAAATCCAAGGGCGAATTATGAGTAAAATCACAAATTTGATTTTCAAAGTTATTAGATGGTTTTAAGTGTTTAATTACTCAACAAAATTGTGTTAGTTTTACTTTAGTCCCTGTGGGTTATAGAGCTTTAGTGGAACAACATGCTCAAATACAGGGAGCAGCAGAAATACCTGACGGTTTTTGTTCGTGCACAGTAAGGCAGTCATGTGGAGGGGGATGGTGGTGAGAGCGGCGTTCTCAAAGCCACTCGAGGGAGTTCCAGTTGCCATGGAGCAGTGGTCCAGTGAGCATTGTGCATTCGTCGTTGAGGCGTATTTTAAAAGTGGTGATTCTGTTGTTGTAACACAATGTCAGTTTCGCAGACATTTTCATGTGAGACAAGTTCCATCCCGTAACACCATCACGTTGTGGGTCAACAACTTCAGGTCAACTGGTTCAGCATTAAAACAAAAGCCTGAAGGACGCCCGAGGTCAGTGAGAACGCCGAAAGACGTTGAGCGAGTGAGGCAAGCCGTGCTGTCTAGCCCGCATCGACCTGTGCGTAGACAAGCTGCTGCTCTTCGAATGTCCGACCGGTCAGTGAGAAGAATATTGCACGAGGAGCTACACTTTCACCCTTATAAAATTGCAATTGTTCAACAGCTGAAGCCTCATGACTACGCTAATCGCCAGAGATTTTCTGAACAAATGATTGATTTGATGGACGATGAAACAATTCTTGTAATGAGTGATGAGGCTCATTTTCATCTTGATGGTTATGTCAACAAACAAAATTTTTGCTATTGGTCAGACACAAACCCACAAGAGTTACATGAACGCCCCCTGCATAGTTCCAAAGTCACAGTGTGGTGCGGGGTTACTAAGAAGTGTGTTATCGGGCCGTACTTTTTTGAGGAAGGAGGGCGAACAGTTACGGTAAACCAAGAACGTTACTTGAGAATGTTGTACACTTTCTTCGTTCCTGAACTTAAAAGAAAATGTCTTGGTTTGAAGAAGATGTTGTTCCAACAAGACGGAGCAACTGCCCACACAGCAAATGCTGTAATGGGTTATTTAAGGATGAAGTTTTGAGGCCGCATCGTCTCTCGAAACGGCGACATCGCTTGGCCCGCTCGTTCCCCCGACCTGAGTGTTTGCGACTTTTCCTTTGGGGTTACCTCAAATCGAAAGTGTACGCAAGCAAACAAACCCCGTACACTAGAGGACTTAAAAGAAGCTATTAGACAAGTGGTTACGTCTATATCAACGGACATGGTGAGTAAAGTGTTTGACAGCTTTGCTGCGAGACTTGAGGAATGTATGCTGGAAAATGGCCACCACTTAAATGACGTTATTTTTAAATAATGTAGCCTTTATGTTTTGTGTTTTTTGAGACTATACATTGTTACATATATGTTTTTTATTAATTGCCGTCTTTTACTGTTCTTAATATATAATAAATATGCAAAAATGTTTATAAACATTGGAGTTATTCTTATTTAAAAACCGTCAAGTATTTCTGCCGCTCCCTGTAGAAAGTACATAATATAACAAAATCTCACCAAAATTACCAATTTTAATTTTGCTAAATATCTTCTTCAGTGTTTATATCGACCTTAAAAAATCCTACTTTTTATAAACCGCACTGTTTATAGTTTCTTGGAGTTGACTAGTACATTAGATGTTGAGAAGTAGTTGGCTAATTTTCCTTTTAGAAAGACATCTATCTACTTGTGGACCTTCCTCAAGAATGCTAAATTGGATCCACTCAAATCGGTGTTTCGGAAACTTCGAAACCGGCGCCTTCTGTATTTCTTCTTGTAGGCGTGGATTCAAGGTAAATTTATGAAATGATTATTCTTCAATGAAAATGAATTTATGATATATTTTGGAACATATAACTTTTAAAATAGAAAATTAAATTATAATAAAGATATGACAGGGTTAAATAACTTCTCTTAACAGTTATTTATATAATTATCTAATTATTTATATAGTCAGTGCATTTGGCAAAATAATTACATTATCATCAAAGAAATTATTACAACCCATCAGAGGGCTCACTGCTTTAGTAGGTGTGGCATCTCGTATTCCGAGATGACGTCCAGTTCGACCGCCATTGATATACTATAAAGAAGCATTTGTAATATTTGATTACCGAGATACGTATGGTTTTTTCATACAAGCCATTTTCGATGCAGGATATTCTGATTGATCTAATAGTATAACTTGTTTTCCATATAGTTCTGTGACCGTCTCCACTTCTTTTGACCAGCTGGAAGCTCCGGCTGGCTGGAGACCGCGTACACTTTAGCCGAATCTTGTCAGGATGGGCCAAGGAGTCGGGTTAGGACGCTAATGAACACACGCAGCGCAAGTGAAATTAAATGTTATACTTTATTTTAGTGCCGAATTAAAGAACAGAAATTAATTATGATTTATAAAAAAGACATAACGGCAAGATTAAGCCTTAATAGTGGCCGAAAAACATACCGTTGAATTTAACTAGCACGTGGCCGAAAATGGACTGACCTGACCTCGTCCTGTAGCGGTCTTTCTTCTCGCGGCTCTCGGAAAAGACTCGTGGTCGGCTCGCTAGCTCAAGCCCTCCACTCCTCGTCTCTCCCCTCCCCTTCTTCTACGTCATATTGCACTGCTCATCAAAATTGCAAGTGCCAATACATATTTTATTATTTAAAAATCCCTTTTCATTACATCCTAATTTATAATTATTATGATTTTGGTTTGGTGGGCTCCTTGGCTGGGCCACAGTTCTCTGAATATTTTGTAATCTTTGAAATACTGTTGTAGGGCTGTTTTAAATTTGGTAGGAAGTATTTCTAAGCTGATTTTGAAATTAAAATTTTAGCTTTACACTACGGTTTTATGTTTTAGTATTAATTTTCCTAGATGGATGAATTTATTGAGATTTGATTTGATATGGGAATTAGTATGATATTATATCGGGAAATATTTTTACTTTGAGATTTTCTGACTAAATGTCTGGAATCATTTGAAATTGAGAATTTAAGTTAAAATTGATTTATATAAGCCCTGTTCATTATTTACCTACATTAAGAATTTGCATATTAATTTGCTTCTTTTTTTTTAGTTTTAGAGTGTAGGTAAAAGAATGTATAATTCCACACACCTAATGATTTTATTGCCCATTTCTATTGCTTGTTGTCCATAGGCTAGCTAGGCTTAAAAATAATTGGGGTAAATATCAAACATTACTTACAAATCTGTCTTCTTTATCTTTAGTTGTTTTACAGAATTCTCTAAATTTATCTTCTATTAGTTTTTGGTCTGCCTTTATTTCATCTGTTAATGACTGTGCAAATTTTTCTACAACTGTTATACATACTGGAAAAGAAAAGTAGAACATATACATTTATATAAACATATAAGATACAAGACAGCCAATATAACATATTATTTATTCAAAAGTTACTAAATCTTTGCAACGGTAATTATTTTAATAGTTAAATATTTTAAAGTTTGGAAAAAATGCATGAACACTACCAATGTCACTACTTAGAATTACTAGAAATAGTCTGGTGACTATAGCTATAACCGCATTTGCTACGGAAGAAGTTGCAAAGGGTAATTATTTAATAAGTCAATTTATACATTATTTTGAAATTGTATAACAATATTTTAACACGGAAATAAACTTTTTGACTGAAAAATTGAAAAGTAACAAATTTACGTATGCATAGGTTATTAACATCGCAATGAGAATTCTTAAGTTCAAAAATGGTAGTGTAAATGCATTTTTTCCAAACTTTAAAAAATAGTTCAACTAAGTCAAAAGAAAAGATATAATTATATATATATATATATATGAATAACACTAAAACCATCAAGATTATTGAACCAGTCGATGAGTGATAAGAACTTCTTCATAAGTAATTTATAACGAATAAAACTATTTGACCTAGAAGAACAGGTTATGTTATTTTTGTTTTAAAACATAATATTTTCCGCATGGTATCAAAAATTGAGTGTCACATAGTTACCTTGAAGTTTTATCTTTACCAGTATAAATTAACTAAGCTTATACACTATAAAACTATAGCTTCATAGTTGCTACAGCATTTAAATTATACAATTACATGATATTTCTAAATTTTCTGCAACTCAATTTTTAAAATTCCCAGACCATTATTTCACAGTTTAAGAAAGTTATCCGACAAATGTTAATTAAAGTTTTTTTATTAACTGGGAAAAACAATATTTCTCAAAATATTTGAATATTTATTTTCTAACATTCAGAACAACTCGTTAAGTGCAAGTGTATATTATTATAACAAGCAGTAATAAAACAACATGATTTAACAAAAATATATTATTACTTGATGTAGGCCTAAAGTTTGCAATATCAGTGTAATCTAAAAATTACCCATGAATTTCCCAGACATCTTACGGAACTGACTTCACTGATTTTACACATTTTTCCAACCAAATTTCTTGACAGAATCAACACCAAGCTTTCAAGTTGAATGGGAAAAGATATAATAGGTACTCATTAATTATGCAATTTTACTAATTCATTATATACATTGAAACAAAATACATATTCATTATACAACAATGTTGATTTGATGAGTTATCAACAACACAGATGTTTGTCTTCTTTTTATAATTATTACCTTATTTTACCAAATCTGATTTTTTTTTTTTAAAGGATTATTAGAGTAACTTCTGACCTAATATTAATATTAACATATTTATGGTGTTGTAACTTCTAAAACATTAAATCGCCCTTGCTTTATTAGAGGAAGAGGAACCTATTAATAGCTGGAGGCATATGTTAAACATAGTTGGAGTAGCCTAGTGAAAACTAGATGACTGGGTAATTATAGATTGTGCAGACCGGTTAAATTTAATGATGAAAAATCATGAAATGAGTTACTATCTACCTTAATTTAAAAGAATTAGATTATATTTGTTTTCGGAAGACACTTTTAAAGTATCAAAAGTCAATATTCAACAATGTTCAACCAAATCAACTTTATACATTTTTAAAGTGTTTAAAAACTTTAATGCTACACAATTTCTATGAAAAAGTTATCAAGTCTCATAGTTTATAAAGCAAATTTCAGAAACATACCATAAGTCTCTCGTAACTTGAAACTCCCAATGAAATATCATTTTTAGGTTATGTTTGTTTAAAAATGACAGATCCGAAGTATACTAAATACATAAAGTATTATTATCTAAATAAAAAAACTTACAATAAATGTAACTATACCTTCACATTCTTCACGTTTTAGAGTAGAAATTAAAGCTGGTAAACATAAAATAAGCAGGCTAATAAACAAACTAAATCGTTCAGATGTCATTTTAGTACTATTGTATTATCTTAATTGTCCAACTCCAACTATGCTACAGGTTTCTTTTTAAAATGAAACAACTTATATCAATGTGGAATGATAAAATTCGTATTAACATACACCACAGTATTATTATCACAGCAGATGAAAACTTTTCTATCGTTACTAAGACTTAAAATTCCTATTCAGACTCATATCAACCGAATATTACTAAACCAATATAATGCTTGTCTCTGTGCGTCTGTGCAATCTGATTAAACCACGTTGTACTGTACAACAGTCAAAATGTGGCGAATGTTCATTGGCTGTAATTGTTATGACGCTTTGTCATGGCCTTTAGTAATACTTGTTTATTTTAAGTTTGTCGATTCCTTAACTACAGGATACTTTATTGAGGAAAAGTATAATTTAATCCATCTCGACCTGAAAGTGGAGCAATTTTTTTAATAAAAAGAATACCAAGTGTTAGCTTTGTCATTATTATCATGTGGTTATTGAAATTTGTTGTAAAAAGTGTTTGACCTTTAATATACCACAGACAAGAAACGGAATTGTTTATTTTCATTACTGTTGAGACCGATGGTTCTTGGTGGAATTCCATCAATGCCTTAGCAGGCGAAACCATTGGTCGGCTAGACTAATTAAAAGTGGATATTACAAAATAAATAATTGTGTTTTATTATCTTTAGAATTGTTTATTGTCTGAAGTTATTGTGGTGAAATAGAAATATATATACACACCACTGTTTTCAATACTAATTACTGTAATAAATTTGTAAATTGTGTGTCTTGTAGTTTGGTTAAAGATAAGTTAGTTTGGAGATTTTATATCATAACTAAAACACCATTTTGTTGTACATTATTTTTTTACTTAGGTGGTTTAAACAGCAAAACATGTCAACAATCTAGACGCACCCAAATCCATCTTAAAACTATTTACATTTTTTCACGAATAGGGAAGTGAGATTGAAAAATAACTATTAAGCCTTCCACATGGTTTCCTCACTACCAAACTTAAAACTAAGGCGGAAACCATTGTAAATTCTGTCTTGTCACCAGATTCTATCGATCTAAGTATTGAAATTTTAAATGGTATTTCATGTTTGGGTAACTGATGGTAGCTACTACGGTTGTACAAAGATTTCCCCCATTTTATTCCAGTTTTTTTATGTTAAAAAAATTTATTAAATTGTTTTCATAAAGCTACGATAACTGAGAAGTTTACGCCTTTAAAACGACAATTTAAAAAATCAATATAATAATATTAACAGTCAGTGTCACAATATGTGATCGTTAGACACAAGCTTAACCTGCTAAAGTGAAATACCTACTACTCAAGTCATGTCAAATACTTCTAATAGATGAGGACGAGGATAAGATCCAATTTTGTACTTTGTAATTGTTTAGTTTCTACTTTACCTTGTACATTCTGCATTGAAAAATCCCAATCACATGTGGAAGTTTTGTGATTGTTTAGTTCAGTATCAGTAACTAATTTCTTCTTCTGTGGTTAATGTATCTTCTTTTTTTATTGTGAATCTAATGATCATTGTAGATTTTAAAAGTGCGATCGCTATAGAAAATATGTCTATTGTCTTGTAAAATCACTCGAGAACCAGTGTAACCTTTTTTTGAGGTTATATGTTATGCCCATCGTTTTAAAACTATGAATGGAAATACTATGGCTTCAAATATAAACTTTTTCGAATTGAATGAAAACACAGAATTTAAAACAAATATTACCGAATTACAAAAACGAATTAATTCCTTAGGTGACAATTTAAAATTGTGCTGTGAAAGTGATTTATATTCTAAATTGACTACAGAACAACGAGTAAAGTATGATTTGTTTTTATCTTATTCTTTAAGTTCACTGTATTGGATATATCTGAGGACACAAGGACACGACCCTTCAACACACAATATTAAATTTGAATTAGATCGAATTAAGGACTCTATGACAAAAGCAAAACAAATTCATGATAGAAGAACTATTATGCCAAGAATTGACCAAAATGTAGCTAAACGGTTCATTCGAAGTGGATTGTGGGATCCAAAGGAAAAAGTTGAAGGCAGTGCACCAAAAAAAAGAAAACATACCAAATTTTCATAATTGATTTTGAAATAAATAACATGTACCAACTAAGCTCTAACTTTAAGCCTATTTGACAAAGTAAAGGTTAGGTTAGCTTTTTCTAATTGTTATTGTTTAAATAATTGCTGTCTGTTTGCATAAATAAACCTTCAAATGCACAATGTAATTTATTTTATATTATGCTATTGACAAATTAGTTTGACTAATGTTAATTTTGGTTCACCTTCAACAACTTATACTACCATTAATGACAGCTACCGTAGAACAATTTTTAAGTAGGTTTACAAATACAATTTATACTTTATTTTAGCATTGGTAAAAGTCATTCTTGTTTCAATAGAGGATCCATTCGATTTACTTAACTTGAAGTGCCTCATAGCTGTTCATGAATAACTTGGGTAATTGTTTATTGTAACTGCAACTGGTCTTTATGGCGATTTTTTTTATTCATGTTATAGGCCTACATACCTTTTTTTATTAATAATAAAATAAGTTTTCAATGGTGGAGCTAACTTTTTCATCGAAAAATCACGATTTTTAAACTACAGATTTCAACGCGTTTATAGATCACCAAAATCATTGGTGCGCGATCACCAAATAGCAACATTGAGCGCGATTAGTACTTAGATGGTGACCGCTTGGAAACCTACGCACAATTTCTTCTTTTTTTTCAAATTTACACGTAGGTCAGGTGGTGCTCTCTCTCTCTCTATATATAGCCACTTTACTTGACCTTGTATGGTCAAAAGTCGCTTACAAAACCTTAACCTAGAAAAGTTGAAATTATGTATTTTTTTTTCCCGTGAAAAAGTTAGCTTCGGATTGAAACCTATTTTTATTATTAAGAAACAAGGTATGTTAAACATTCAGCCCTGGAGAGCTTCTTATATTAATATGCCTTTTACTTGGATTATCAATATCTCATCTAGCAGATTATATGTTTATAGCTATTTAAATAGATTCAATTCACTTCACTTTTGTTGGAAACAACACATGCTTGGTTTTAATTAATAACTAGGTCCTGGTAATATTCTCATATAAATAACTTCATTTTGACTGGCATCATTATTAGAAGCTAAATCAAGCTTTCAAAACCTTTGCTTATTTATATACTTAAATAAACATAATAATGATATTATTGAAATCAATTATTGTTCTTACAATCTAATTATTTAAAATTTTTTTCATAAAAATATAGTTCTTAATCTTGTAGGTATATTGTCTTTGAACAGCCTCGGCTAGTTATTGTGTCGTATATGGATTCTCTAATAATACAGTAATAATTATTACCAATTATCTCAAATAAATATTAAATTCTTAACATTAATATCATCAATTTGGTGATAATTTACAGACTAGATAAGTGATAAGATTTGAATGAAGGTATGAGATGATGAGAATGGTTTGAACAATATATAGTAATTTAATTGCACGAATTACATTATCTAATTACTTAGTTTGGAGTTTAAAGTTTATGATAGTAGGTTGGTTATTGCTTATGGATGTTGAATTGGTTTCTGGCTACTTACCTGTTTTCTACATATTTATAATTACCAAGTATTTATTTTTCATGAGTAGGCTATTTTAGTAGTGATCAAGGTTCTGTGATTTATATGTTACTCTGAGGTAATAGTTTATTTACAACCAGAATTATGGTATCATTATAATAACTTATTCAATCCTTGTCTGTAGGTGCTTATTCTTATTAAAATATAAATTAAAAGAATACTGGTATTATAAAATGCTGTTTATATTATCAACCAGTTACACTTTAGGCTATTTAAAAAAAATAATGCGAAACAATTTTTATACCTATGAATATGGAATGTATGAAAAGCTCTCCACACGTTATTGGAGAGGTGTGGATAAAAATGGGTATTATATCAGCGTTTTAGATTGTGGTGATTTTAAAATCCTACATGTAAACTTTATAGTGGAGCTCTGAATTAACAACATTTTGTATAAAAAGGAATGTTTAGCACCTAAGTTAGGTTAGATTGATTTTTAATTCATATTTTATTTGTTTTTTTAAAAATTCAATGGTATTAAAATTAGAAAGTCAAGCTTTCTAGAAGTAAAGTTATTTACAAGCACATTCAAATATAGATATTCATACATACAAGCATATATTTTATTTGTATATTTAAGTATATTCCTCTTATATGTATATATTACATTAAAGAAATATCATCTTTATATCAGCTCCATGACTTGCTTTGTTTGTACAGGTAACTCACGAACTTGTATTTTTCTACGCATGCCAACTTATATGTTTTGTTTGAATCATTACAGCATACTCTTGCACAAAATCTCATTTGGGGTGTAAATCAAGTCACAGATGACAGACAGACATATTCTAAAATTACCGTACTTTTATCGACTCAGTGAAAACAGATATCTCTGCAAAAACTTAACATCAATCTTTACCCATCACATAACTTTATAGGCCTACTACATCGAACAAATTTCTTACCCAAAATAGATATTAAGATGCCGTAGAATTAGTTGTTTAATATGTTTTGTTTATATTCATTTACTTAGCAAACATAAAAAAAAAGTATTATTATCATTTAGATTTAGGATATTAAATGTACACTATGATTAGGGAACTCGAACTCGTACAATCAAAATACACTCAAAAATAATAGTACAGTAGTAGTGAATAAATTAATTTAGTAGAAGTGAAAATTTTGTAAAAGTTTCATAATAATAATTACCAGGTTTAGACCACATTAGTTTCAACAACGTTAATATCCGCCTGATTTCACATACACACACACACACTTCAATATGATGGGCAATATCCCAAATAAGCATTCAATTATTGGAAGTTTATAAACAGTTAATAAAAAGAATTACTTAAGTACTGTTTGAATTACTTTATATTTGAATTAATAAAGTCAAAATTGTAAATAGAATAGTGAGCAACATCCTTCTTTGTTAAAAATTGTAATAAGTATGGCAACATAATCACTGATATAAATGTTGCTGATTGTACTTTACAATCTTTTAAATTTAATTTGTATTGCTTTGAAATAAAATTGAAATCATTCCATGTTTACCAGTTTTTTTTATACTATCTCTAAAATCTTTTATTTCGATCTGCTTACATGTACTGCCAGAGCATACGTGTGAAGAAATGATTTTTCATAGAAACAATTACATTATAGTGCAATCTGAAAGAAGAAAAACAAAAGTTATGAGTCTTCCTTGTTTAAGGAGTTGGAAGTGTCACATATGGCGAAGCCATAACCAGTGCAGACATTAAAAGCCGGGGTAAGTTGAAGGTTTACTCCTTGTGAAAATAGCTCCAACCCATCGCTATTTCCTGTGACCGCCACTCTATTACTAAATGCAGTCCCCAAATTTTTTTTTATTATACTTTTATTTTCAGGTTTTTTCATTTCTACAACTCTTCTCAACTTAACCAGGATTCACAGGAGACTTAACTTCATGCCTGTGATCCATATTTAACGGTAACTCCACGCTAGAGACTGATAGACATACACACACTATTGGAGAAAAAATCATAATAACATTTAGCACTGTGCAGTGTACATTTACTATCTACTTTATTACGACACATTTAAAATATGTACAATCACAGACTGTACCCTCCAATTCCAATATGATACTGTGGAATGGTCTTAGGAATTTTACTTTTTCTAACCCTGTCATAGATAACGGAGAAAGGTTCATACTGTACACATATCATATCCTCATTATAAGACTCTCCTCCCACCCTATGCAATGGTAGTGTCTTTGTAACCATCACCCAGTTCTTTGAACTTTACCGTTCAAAATCGTAAAGAGGCTTAAATACAGTGACCACTCATAATCATGAGGTCTTTAATGATATAATTATTGTCATTATCCACAAAAGCTTGAAACTCCATGCCCTCTTACAGTTTGTCAGTCTCTGGCAAAGTACTAGGTACTACCTCTTCTGCAGCTAGGTTCTCAATGATATATGTCTTTAGTTCATCTTCAATACAAAAGAATTCCAAGATATGAAATATCACAACAGGTCTTCAAACATCCCCCACTTGAAGGCGCTAAAGGTCAAGGTATGAAGCCCATCATACGTATAAACTTAGCATTTGCCAAAAATAGTTTTAACGACAATGTCACTACCACACAAGGTAAAGCTATGAATACCTTTCTCATCAAGTGCAACAGTAAGTTAATGAACTTGTTGTAAGCATGGGACATCTCCAACCAATAATAATAAAATCTGTAATTGATAATCATAAATAAAATGTGTAGTAGATAATAGTTGATGTTAAAGACTGTGAAACAATTCAAAATGTTTATTTAAAACAATTTGGAAAGTATTAAAAAAAAATGAACTGATATTTAAGGAATGCCATTCAAACGAGGAACGCCTTACACAATATCTAACGGACATTACAATCAACTCCAATTCAATATACAACCATCAACGGGTAGGCCTAGAAATGCAAAAGAAAATTGGAAATTAAAATTATTTCCCGACATGTAAAGTTATGTTTCCCACCTCAAAATTATTCTAAATTAAACAGTTCATATAGGAAAATTATCAAATAACCATGATTCGACCTCTGAAAAGAAATATCCAAATTTTAAAATATCATTTAGAAAGGTACAATCTTGTTGAGCACTGTGGTGGAATTTACAATAATGATTCGAATTTGCCCCTAACCACAATCACTAGAAACTTTAAAATAAAACACAAATATTCGAATCATTATCATTTAGAAACTTTAGCATGAGAATCATAGACAAGATACCGCAGAATTATAAGAAAATAAGAATCTATTTGAAGAAACTAATATTTTGAATAGATAGAACGGAATCTAATACATCAAAAGGTTGCTTGGAAAAACATATAGTATTCACAAGTAATTCAATATAAATTAAAAACAAAACCAAGCCCCAAATAAACATAGCTAATTTTATACGTCTTCTTAGAATATCGAATCAACAAACACGCTCACTTTTGAAACTTGCGTTCCAATTGGCAGAAGAAATTCTAATAGGTGTGACGTAGGATTTTGAATGCAATTTGTATTAATTAAAATACTTAGTCCAGTTTGTTTGTTAACTTATGAATAATTTTGTATGTTTCCATAAAACATTGAAAAAAGTCGGCACTAACCCGAAACCCCGAGATAGTAGTGCAATTATTAAAAAAAAAAAATTAAGTTTCTTATATATATAGTAATGAATGAACTTCAATAATGATCGTAGTATATATATATATATATATATATATATATATATATATATATATATATATATATATAAATATACTCATACGATAAAAATGCTAATAAAGAAGCTAATATATAATATATATATATATAGACTGAATAATTGATTTTATGAAATATGAACAAATAATGTGCATAATTATTGAACTCAATTGTTATTTTCTTTACCTTCAGCATACTCTGCTATGGTGTCTGGTTGTGACAACCTCCTTTTTTTGCTGAATGAATTGAACATACAGTAATTATTAAGACATACATATTATTTGCCCCATTCTTTAATATACAAATACATACTTCTTTATAATTGCATAGGCGTTTTTTTTAACAATCAATTAATTAAGTATATATAAATAATTTCTTTTTTAATAAATGCTAATCATTAACATTATGGATAAATCAACTAATGGTGAAACTTGATAGTATATGGGTAAGCTACAGAAATACAAGTATGATGGTGACAACAAAATTATTACAAGAAGTTTGAAGTAAAATATATCTATATTATATGGAAAAAGGACTTTAAGACCATTGGCCAAATAAAAATAATAAAAAATATAAATATTATACATTAAGATAATAGCTTATGATGAAAAAAATCACAATAATGTCCAATATAATCTACTAATATTATATATTAAACTTTCATAATGTATTATAAACATGGACGTCAATTTAATTTTGTTTAACATATTTATTACATTTATTTTATAATATTTTATATTTACACAATTCATTAATAGTAATGAAAAAAAGAAATGTAAGATCAATGGTATATAATTAATCTAAAATTTGTTTTGTATATGGTTTTATGAATTTAAAATGTAATTGGCAAAATTTCAAAGGGCATATTTAATTTTGTATTTTAAAGCATATTATTTAATAATTAAATGTTAAACATTTTATTGTTTATTATGTTTGCCAACAAGTTCGATCTGAAGTGAATGATTTATTTAAAAAAGCTAAAGTGATTTATAAATATATATTAATGGTATTTTCTCAAGAGTAAAATATATAATAATATACACCTTACCTTCAATAAATTATTATTTATACAAATTCTATAAGAATAGAGTGATCAGGCATGGCTTTTGTTTTGTAAACAAACAAAATAAATATATTTGGTATTATTTTGTACCTAGTATACATAAAATACATTTTTATCATGCCATAAATAATAAAACCACATAATATAAGAACAAGTAAAGTCACTCTCCAGAACCAGTGATAATAATGGTTCTTAATTATTATTAACATAACCTCAAACTGTTTTTGTGTATTCAGAAAAGTGGGTTATTATTTCCAATCAATCCAATATGAATGCTTCGTTGTCAAACTGCATCAAGAGAGAAATAAGAGTACTGAATTATTTTTCCCATAGAGGAGGGGGGGGGGGGAGACCTGAAGAGAGTTGTTTATGACCTATGAATGGATAGTTTGAAAAATGACTGGATTTTTTTGTCTACAATGAAAAGGATTCAAGTATGATTTCTTTCACGTTAAATTATAGAGACAGTTGAGCAAATGATTGAAATTGAATTTTAGTCATGGCTTAGCATTTTCAAACATCCATGATCCACTAAATTTTTGAAGTATAACACTGGGTCTATGTCAACTAATGTACCAAATATTATGGTTTGTAAATTAAAAAAAAAAAAAATTAAATATTAAATTAAGGAGATATTTTTTAAAATACATTTAGGAGCTGTTGCCAAGGCAAATATGGAAAACATGATGGTGACAGAATTCGGAGATAGAGTATGTGCTTCATAAATATAAAACTATAAATAGTAGCGGCAACAAGAGCTGAAGCTGAAATCAAATTTTTAAAAATGGGAAACTTTCAAAAGACATGATTTTGATAAAACAACCTCACAAGGCTAACAAAACAACTTGGTGAATCAGTAACAGTAGAGAAGATCAGTTTTTTTTAAAGGACAGAATCACAAATTTAAAGTACTTGGAATTTGAGGGAATGAATTACAGTAGGACCCCCTAATCCACCATCGGCTGGTCCGTCGCTCCAGTTAATCCGACCAAGCTCGAGCTCACGAGCTTATGCCGACTTGTCAATGAATCACGGCCTGTCACGCACCATTGTTTACAGTTTGTTATCGCTTGCCCGCTTCAGTACTGTGTTGTTTCTATTGATTTGTCATAGTACTTGCTAGACTCACTGTATATACAGTTGTTTGTTTTTCAATATGTCAGGAGGAAAACGTAAACACGTTACTGTAAACTTTGACTTATGACTTTTTAAAGTTTATATGTCACTTATTTCACTGTAAAAAAGTCTCTTTATATAATATGTAATAAATATTGGTTTTTTTTTGGATAATCCGACCCTTTTTGCGTTCCGACCATGCCCCCTTTAAATTACTAAAGAAACAAACTGACAAGAGAATATTCTGTAAGTTTTATTCTGTAAGTATTCATGTACAGAATTTGAGTTGGTTAAAATACTGGACTCAAAGTTTCAGGGTTTATTATAAAACAAATTTACCCTAACCACAGAGATTCGATTAGTTACTTATAAAGGATTCGTTATTGACAAGGTGCAAAACATAAGAGTATACTTAAACTAAGTTATAAACATTAGAATCTCAATTATTTGTAATGTGAAGTAGATTTAAAACTATAGGATTTTAATTTGAAAGTAATGATTACGTTTTATATATTAAATATTACTCACAAAAAATTCACTGTATCTAACTACAATAATTCTGCCTCAGTTCAGTGCTTGACTTGGACAAAGAGAGATAGATAATTAAAGATGAATTTGAACAACAAAATATATTTAAAATTTTTAAATGATACTTTTACAATTAAATAGATAAACAATGGATATCAATTAGTTTTAAACGAAACATCTTTTATTTACTTTATAATAATTGTTTTTCAATAAGCAGCCTAATAAAGGCAAAGGAAAACAACAATATACTATAGCAGATTATACAGTCCCGTTACTTATCATAGACGAGGTTTCTTCAAAGACCTGGTCAAGGATTGAAGGAAAGGCAAGTTACTTAGCATTCAATCCTTGACATGGTCTTGAATCCAAGACATTCATCTAATCATATTTAATAAGCAAACTAAAAAGACTGTTTAAACTACTATGGAATATTGTTTTTTCCTTAGTTTGTAATAAGCTGCCTAAGAAAATGCCATCACTAGCAAAATAAATATTTTGGAACATATGTAAAAGACACTTAATTTATATTCCATTATTGTAACTAAACATTAGTATAAATAAATTTTAAGTGTATGATGTTCAGTATTTATTTAAAAATAAATGAATAGCATTATCACACTTGTACTAATATACATCACCAAAATAGTCCAGTCTAGATTTGACAGCAGCAAGTAATCTAGTAATCTTCATTTAATGCTTCTTGACTTGTCATTACTCATTTGTATTTTATGAGTGATAGGTTTTAAAAATTATTAAAAAACTTGTTAGCTATTTTATATATATCCAGTAACGAAAAAATGAGAACCACATTTATGGACACACTCTGAGTTTTATGATCATTAATTAGTCTCTGAACAATTTGATCAGTTAACATGGAATGTTTTCCGTTATAGGACTACAAGCACATAACTGTTTTAATATTGAAAAATGTTATGAAGGACTTGTTTCTAACATGAAATTAAATAATGAGTGGAAACTAAATATGAGTATACAGATTAGATTTTATTGCCTATTGGCCACCCACCTATTAAATCTATTTGGATTAAAAGCTTTCCAAAATAATCTTTATTAATAATGTAACCTAACCTAATCTATTGATGCTTGTAGTACCTATAAAATATCCTTATTATATCTCTACAATACTATATTACAATTGTATAAACAATTAACTTTAAATATGAGTAAAATTATATAAAAACTTGTTGAATTTAGTAATTTTGATAAATTAACCAATAAATACAACATGGTTCACATTTTTGATAATCTCTTTGTAAAGACCAATGTGTGCCAGATAAGAATAATGATTACTGTGCATAAGCTAACAGTACCATAAACAATTATGAAGAGAAAAAAATTCTTTAAACTTTCTTCTACAATTATTATGTTCACAAATTTTTCCTAAAAGCCTTATTTTTAATTTTTTTTTTTTGGAGATATGCTTTTTAAAGTTATTTTATAACCAATAATATTTAATCCAAAATTTGTTATTAAACGTTATTTGTTAATATATATATATATATATATATATATATATATATATATATATATATATATATTAATAATATTCTTAACTGATTTGAATATCCACAGTTGACACTACTTATTATTTTGTAACAACTCTGTGCCTTTTTTTGCTCAACATTTAATTAATACGGAAATCACTGTGGAAATTAAAATTGTACATTTTAAACAAACGAAAAACTCTGGGTGTTTGACTGTTGTCAATTTAGTAATTCTGTGTAAATATAAAGTAGACGGTTTTCATGAATTTAATAAAACAAAATATCCAATTTAAATATGTTCTTCAAATCCAGAAAAACATAATGAGAAATATAAATGATTATTTAATTTTATACAAGAGACATGAAAAACATAAATCAATATTATCATGGAATCAAAAACTCAGAAATAATTGAATAAATAAAACTAAATGGAGTACAGCTATTATACACAACACTGTAAAATTCACTTATGGTAGAGTAACACTGTCCTGCGATGGGATAGGAACAAGTAGTTGGTCAAGTTGAGATTAGAGTCTGCATTTCATCTAAGAGTGAAGATAGAAGGCTTTCAGAATCACTTTTAGCTTCGACTGAAATATGCGTAGGCTCAGACTTCATTAATAAACATATGTGATGACCACTTGTTGAATGACAATATAAGGAAGCGGTTGAGTCTATCTGTTCTATGACTGACAGATGACATTGTGAACACACTGCTGTCAAAACCTAAAAACAAAAATTAATTAATATACATTTCTTGGGTGAAATTATGTTAATCCTAAGAAGGGGGGGGGGGCTTATATATAAGAGGTATCTAAGGATAGAACTAGAGGCCGTGAGAGCAAGCCTATAGGAAAGAATACCTGGGCTTAAGACAGGCCAAAGAACTCCTGGGAAATTATAACAGAAATTCAAATACCAGCTGTTTGTTAACCACTCCAATGGATTAATATACTGCAATGGTATGATGGCTCCTGTCCCGTGCAGCGGTAATCACCTTTTTTTTTTTTTTTTCAATTCAACATTTCGCCTACTAAAAATCACTTACCATGATAATTTATATATAAGTAATGATCCAAATAATCATATTCATATAACCAAAAGTCCATAAATTGTTATAAATAATTAATTGTTAAAGTTTGTGTATTTTGTAATGCAGCAACATTCATAGCAGTAAAACCAACTTCTATATATATCATTATATTACTCAGAAAGATTCATAGAATTTAGTAGTGTAGTGAAACAAAAGTTTGAAAAATAATTTTGGAGTCAGTATGGGCAAAGAACAAAAAAAAAAAAAACACACACATCGAAGGCTAAATTTCACTTCAAAGTCCAATTGAGCAAATAATTGTTTTACATTTTTTTTTCAAATGTTAAAAACATTTTCTAGTATAAATGTGAAAAACTATTGTTAAAAAAAAATCAAATTCTAAAATTTTCAAAATAAATAACGTTTTCCCCTAAAAAGTGGTACTCGACAAGTGAGGTTAGGTTTGAAACCTCGACAATTTAGGCCTAATTAGTAACTATCTAAGCCAGGCCTAAGACAAAATCACTAGATTTCACTAAAACAATAAATTTTACAAAGAATAACACACATATACAGTTGTATAATCAAATAAAACACTAATTATAAGAAAATTTGCTTTTAGGCCTAGGTTTACAACTTACCTCTTGGATAGTCTAAATATAAACCATTCAAAAACTAGAACTTCACTCAAAAAAATAAACTTTAGAAATAAAAACATATATTATTGTAACTTATATACACAGTTTGTATACACACACAGAAATATATAATCCCAAAACAAAGCCTTTGCCACGCCTCTCCGTATCAATTTATGTCAAAAACTTTGCATATTCTGAGTTCAAAACAAAATCCTCAAAGTAAGTCTACGATATATCAAGTAATACCAACTTGTAGAATGAAATCTCCTCTACAACATTCTGTAAAGATCGGTTACAATCGATTATCTTATTTAGTAAACTGCTCCGAATGCCAAGTGAAATTCCTTCCGTTTGGTACTTCTTTGGTTAGACAGTAATATCTCGTGATCTATGGCACACAGAACAATCTGTAAACTACAGATAGAAAGAGAAAGATGTGATCTATAGAACAGTGTTTGGTTCAATCTGTTTGACAGAAAAATAGATTTGTGATCATATGAGAAAAAATGGCATAGCTTTTACTAAAAACCGCTCAGTTCAAATCTTTGACGTTACGCATCAAAAATATGCGAACTTCAGCAATTTTTGGAATATTATTTATAACGTTTTGTGGTATTTTTTATGTATTTACGGATGATTATGTTGTTATGATTATAATTTTTATGTTTTGTGGCATGATTATGTATCTACGGAACATTAGCTTTCCAACACCTTTTTTTTTATTGCAATAGGACGATTCTAAGTGGGCGAAATGTTGAATTGCAAAATATGTGTTTTATAGCCAACTTGTCGGGGAGAATGGGTTACGATTTTGGGTCTTTGACAGTTGGAAGGTTAAGTACTATTGGTCCCGAGATGCCCCTAGCTAGATGTGGACTGTTGTGTTGGGTAGATACTAAGAAGGTTTGGCTTAGATAAGTGCTATGATGCTTAAAAACTTTTGGGTTGGGTAAGCACTATGATGGTTCAAAAAATTGTCGGGCTAGGTAAGTGGTTAGTAGGATGGTTAAAATATTGTCGGGCTAGGTAAGTGGTTAGTAGGATGGTTAAAATATTGTCGGGCTAGGTAAGTGGTTAGTAGGATGGTTAAAATATTTTTGGGTTGGGTAGGACTATGATGGTTAAAAATACTTTTTTTGTGTTGGGTTATTATATCAGAGAACGTTATCAAAACTCCGAATTAAAAGGAGATTTCTCTGTCAGTTTCCATCTTACAGAAATGTGAAAAGGGTAAAAAATGGAACTTATTTTTTAAAATAAAAATGAACTTCACAGCTACATTTCATATTGTAAATGTTATAAATGTTAAACGTCTAAAGTTGATAAGTTTTTATCATCCTCATAATGAAATTTGTTTTTAAATATAACCTTTTGAAAAAAAGATATCTGGAATGACTATGAAATTCAAATGGTGGTGGGATTTCTGTTACCAGATAATTATATTGTTAAGAAAATGTGTGTTGTGAAATAACATACCGGTACATTAAAACTTTGTTCCTGATCAATACTTCACGTCTAAATTAAGTGAGTACTATAATTAATTATACATTTATTTCAAAAGCAGAAATTAATTTTATTATAATATGTTATATGAATTTTTCCTATGAATAATATTACATATGTATATGTCAGTATATTGAATGTTTTATATTTGGAATTTACAAGGACAGTACTCCAAGATCCCCCCTACCCACCTCAGACTAAGGTCCTGCAAATGCCACTGGGGGGGGGGGAGGGGGTTATGAGTTATAAATATTGACAATTCAAAACAAATTTGGTCTAAATTACTAATGTCGATTCTGAAATAATTTTCCTGTGGTTCAATTTCAATTGTTTTGGGATAATACCGTTCAAAATAAAACCACTTGATAAAATCAAAATTTTTAGTTTTGGTCACAAAGCCTAGGTATCATTAAAATGTGGGTTATTCACAAAAAAAAAAAAAGTTTGAAAATACAGTACTTCTTACATATGTTAAAAATTGACCCCAGCTCAGTGCAAAATCAGACAACAGATATTCTAAACACCACTTTAGGAATTCTAATAACTGATATGCAGAACTGGTCAAATTTCAGTTTTTATTTTTCTCATAATACTTTTTATTTCCTTCATACATGTGAGGAAAAAAAAATTATTTTGAGTTTATAAAAAAAAAGAAGAATATAATGGCAATATTTTTTACACCAACCCCACATTTTTTACTTATAATTTACACAAATTTTCACCCAGGTCACCCAGTAAACCCTTTTGTATTAATTATTTCTCTGTCCACACTCCAGTCATACTTAATCATTTATCTAATTAAATGCTTACTTGAGGAAAATCTCTCGCCATGACAGGCCGTAAAGAAATAGAAGAACGGTGAAGTAAACTTCCACTAGATAGAAGATCTGTAAACGAATCTCCCATTGGCATAGAGCTGGATAAAAACGCTGTCACTCCCACATTGAGCCAGAAGTCTAATTTATCTTGAGGAGATGCTCCATCATTTACCTGTACAAATATTATTACAATTCAGTTTAATAAATACAGAAGAAATTGTGAGATTATATTGATTCAATATCAAATTAGATAATGAAGAATTTTTCTCAAGTTTCAAAGTAACATTTTTCAAATGTTAATTTCATAATAACTTTCGAATAAAAATCAATTCCATGGGAGAAGGATTTGTATACCTTATTAATTTTTTGTACGAATGAATTATAGAAAATTAGTCTACACAGTAATACAGTCATTTATTAAAATTATAAAAGTCAAACTGAAAAACATACAGAGCATTCGCTTAAATAAATTGAGCAAAATTTGTTGAATATTTGTAACCACTAATTAATGGAAAATACCAATTCCTATGTTATCATTCTCAATGATTAGTGTTGGGGTGATTTCAAATGAAGATGATGTTTTTTTGATTACAAAGTGTACATAATATAAGTTCAATCATATGTCGTATACACAACAATTACATAAATATTCCCTCTGCTGTTTGGTATATCAATACTAAATTATGAGAACATTACCTGTTGAATATAAGACAAGGTCCCTCTCAGCTTATGTGAGGTAGTCACGTCTGTCACTTCGGCAAGTAAGTTGGTTTCACTGATTTCTCCTCCATTTAATGTAACGCCTAATTTTATACTTAATTGCTTATCTCCAGCCTGTAACAAGAAATAATAATTGATAACACAACAATTATAATTTAGCAACATAAAAAATCTAAAATGTTTCGATCTCCTACAACCTTTCAGCAGATGTTCAGGTTGTACGGCTGTATTATGTTCTTTATTTACTTATTTTTTTACATTAGCAGTGAACAATTATTCAAATTATATAACTGGCATACAGTTAAAATTCAAAGTAAAATATAACAAAAAATATTACCTGCATATTAAATTCAATAAAATTCCATACAATTAATGTTCAATTAATTAATACAAACATAGAGTACGTGTAATTTTTGTATATCTTCATATTGAGGTCAAATTGTAACATTTTAATTTTATAACACAGTATTCTTTATCTCGGCTTAACTGGTTCCCTGGCTGATTGAATACAAAAAAACATACAACATACATTACTAATATATATTTTATTCTTTAAGTTTAAGTATTGTTATAAAGTTATATATTATTATATAAATTCTGAATTTTATTTTGGTATAATTCCAAGTTCGCATTTTATGTAAAAAAGTTTTGTTGCCCAATAAAACTAGTTAAAATTTCTGCCTTTATATATATTTAAAGACAGTACTGCACTACTGTTTCTATGCTTACACTAGGCTGTATGACTTTTGATTTTAAGTTCTATTAAATGTATGTGACTTAACATGACATTAATATATTTTGGCCTATCCACAGCCAGTCCTTAAGGTTAAGTCCTTATTTATTATTTATAACCTTAGGTAAAGAGATTAATCTTAAAAACAACTTACTGAAACAAGATGATTTTTTTCTTTTAAATTTTACTTTTGACATTTTAAATTTTCTATCTTCAATTCTAATATGGTCCCATGGTTTCCAAACAGAAAGAAGTCGTTAAACCAAAGAAGAAAAAATTTAACTCTGTAGTCACACCCACTGTGATCACTATCAACTAAAACAAAATGTCTGCTGTCATACATTCCTAATGCGTTTGTTGTGTCACATTTTTTCTTTCTTTCTTTCCTCCAAATATGGTTAGAATCAAGTGAACGATTTATGCTTCGAATATGATTTGTGTGATTCTAAAAGTTTTATATATTATTAAAAGTAAAAATTATCTAAGGTCTTAATTATATTCTACTTATTATATATTTTTTTTAACTTAGGTTACATAGTTTTAACTCATTTCTAAGTCTACAACCTCTCCCTTACTTATATCATTACATATATAGTAAAATACAGTATTCGTACATTGAAATGATTAATAAAAGTAGTTTAGTAATTAAATTAAACTTTGGCTAAATAGCAACTGCTTAAAAAAACTCAAACTTCACATCAATTCACCACTGTAGATGAGCAACTCCTCCATTGAGAAAAAGGAACCAAACACTAAAGAGTTGTTGAAGACTCCTCTGAAAGTCCTTCTACTCTTTAATATTTTTGAGGTTTAATGTTAGGTTAATGTTAGTGTTAGGTATCTTTATTATGTAATTGGGTGAATTTAAATTTATGGTCACAAATTGTTTGATAGATACAAGGTATGTTTGGAAAGTATAAACTGTTTCCAAATGTAGCAACTAGAATGGTTCGATTGTCTCAGCATGCTGAGCCTCTTAATATAATAGCCGACTATAGACATAATTTAAGGGAAAAACGATTACTGTTTAAATTTTTTAAATAAAATTACAATGTCTAAAGCAATTGAAACACATGCCAACTGTGAACTATAAACAGTTGTCCACTTTTTTTTTTACCTAAGAAATGTGAAACCATCAGAGATTCATCATGATATTAGTGAAGTTTATAGTGAAAATGTAATGGAGAAAATGATCTAGAGAGTTTAACCAAGAGTGCAAGAACGTCCGTGATGAGAAAAAGAGTAAGGAGCCATTTCGCTTAATGATGATTTGGTGTAGCTTATAAACAAAAACCATCATCAGAACAGACAGTGCATGATTTGATCACTTTCTTGTGAATTTCCGAGAACTGTTCTGTAAGTAATTGTGTTACATAGTTTAAGTTAATGGAAGTTATGCTTATGCTGGGTGGCAAAAATATTTACTGCAGAGCATAAAAACAAGTGATTTGACAGTGCTTTCACTTTTCTCATACAATACAGAGATGAAAATGATGATTTTTAAGCCGCATTGTCACTAATAATGAGACATGAGTGTTTCAACAAAATCTAACGAACAATATATATATATATATATTGAAATAAAATTACTTGTTGGTTTCTTTCCACAGGGTACAACAATAAATCCTGTACCTTTTTATGAGACCTTAAAGATATTGTGTTGCACAATCTAACTGAAAGACAATGTATGCTTAATCATGGTGTTGTGTTGTGTTGTACCATGATAATACTCGTCCATACACTGCTGTTTAAACCCAAGTCATTTGGCTAGGAATCAATGGCCAGTCAAATGGATCATCTCCCCTAGCACCATGTGACTTTTGTATTCCTTTATTTTAATCTTAAGTTTATTATTCTGGAAGAAGTAAGTTACAGCTAGGTGGCAGAATTGTTCCACAAAATTCATGGAGACAAACAACAGCGATTTTTTAGAACTGTGCATAATTCTATTGCATATCTAATATTGGAATTTTTGATGAAAGTATAAGAAACTCATGACCTTACCTCATTCACAATGCTCATGTCTGATGAATCAGAAAAACACACTTCCAATTCTCTTATTGTTGAAGCACATTGATTACTAAGTTTCAGACATAACACAACTTGATTATAGTGATCTAGACGAGGCCGCAATTCATATTCCTTTAATTAAAAAGACACAATTTATATAGCTAATGATACTAATTTACTATTATTGTATAACATGTAATACTGTATAAGAAAGGAATAGGCTAGTATCTATGAATCATAATAACTAATGTGTTTTATAGTAAAGTAGTATTTAACCCCTTAACTGCTGGCTTTTTAAGGCCTGGTCCCTTGTCACTGCTGGGTTTTTTGGCTTATTTTTTATAATGTACTAGCAACTTAAAAAATCGTATAAAATAGTATATAATGACTAGGGTTTTAATATTTCTTGGTTATAATATATGTTGGTTTTCAAAAAGGGGGGGGGGGAGTGTAAAAAGAGTGTTGTGAGGGGAGGGAGGGGGGTGTACTATAAGACTAAGATAATTATAATAAACCAAAGAATACTCACCATCAAAAGTAAAAACAGAATTTATATTGAACACGTTTAGATATTTTCAATAAAAATAAAATAATAAATATTTACAAACTATAAATAGATTGGCCTCAAACTGTGCGAGAGGGAAAGGGCGAGGCAATGGAACACAAGGAGGTGCAGCTACTCCCCCCTCCTGCAAAAGTTGTAAACAACGAGTGTCAGATTACAGTGCAAGGCTGCAAGCCAGTCTACAGTGAAGCGGACAACAGTCACGTCCGAATTATCGTCGGTTTCTTTCGGCATAAAACACGAGGAGTATATATACGCCAATAGCAGTTACCAGGTTCTGTGTTACGGACGTATATCTACGTCTACAGCAGTTAAGGGGTTAAAAACCCTGTAATATAATAACGGATAATAGCTGTGAGCACTTAATGATCCATACTCCTCTGGGTCTTTAAGACCAGTCCAAATGGTCTTAGTCAACCATTTATAAGGATAATATGTTTAATCCTATTTAATCGGTCTCCGGTAAAAATACTCCGATCGTTGCTATACAAACTCCGGTTGTTTTTATGACATTACAAACTGCTTGCTCTATATTGGTAAAATGATGGTAAGAGCTTTACATTGTTTTTTTAGCCCATATTAAGTTCTTGAAATGGCTACCATCTACTTTTTGGCAGAAATAGATTCTGGACTCAAAAGTTTGTTGTACATTTCGTAACATTTCTGGTCTAATTATTAACGTAAAATTCACAATTCGATTGGTTGCAATGTTGGGTAGGATGAATTTAGAGACCTCTGGTTTGCGCCATTATTCTTATTTTGAAAAGACCTTTAAAATGAGGTATCACTCAATAGGGGTTGCTATTTAAAATTCTCGACTTACCCCCAAACTACCCCATTTTGGGGGCAAGGGTTGAAAATTTTGATACTTCAAAAAACTCCTCCTTTGGTTATCTAAACTTTCCCCAAAGCAAATCTGTCTATTTCCATTAATAAAAAAATAAGAGGGGGTGGGACTTTATGGACACATGGTATATATTATTTATATAGAAATACACTTACCTCTATTAATTTCAGGCACAGCACATCACTCATCAATATACACGTGTGTCTCAATACGGTTTATGAGTTAATGGTGAAAAACCCTGCGGTCATCATTTTGTTAAAGAATAAAAAGCATAAAACACCCCTCCTGGCCCTTGAATGCTCTAATAGTGACAGGATCAGTAGACAACAAGAGTTGTTCAAGAGAGACCTCATAGAAAAGATGAGAGGGATCTAACCCAAGAGGGATCTAACCCAAGATTATATGAAGAAAAATGTATATACAGCTAGGTACCTCTAGATAGTCACATCTGTACTAACTACAAGTATAGCCCATAAGGTATTATTATGAACTTAATTGCTTTGATAAAACATTAAATAACTAAATTCTTCTAAAACATTTACGATTTAAAAACCAATGAATGTTCTGAAATCTAAATATTTACCAATGAAAGATGTTTATTGTGAGCCAATCTAGTTAAAACTGGTTGTGTTGACAGACAGAGAGTTTCCTTGGAAGGTGTTGATATCCCCAGGGCTTCCTCATAACCATCTTTCAGTTTAACTAGATCATTAATATTCTTGTACTTTTTGTCTTTCTTGTCTGCAATTTTAAAAGAGATTTATTTAAAAACATATTTTCTACTTTAAAAGAATTTCATCTTTCAATAAAATGGTGTTATAAATAATTGAGGAAAATATCTGTATTTTAAATATTAAAAAAAATTATAAAAATTTAAGTCTTAAAACAGAGTTTGGACAATCGATGTTGATCAATAAATTATTATTATTATTATTATTATAGAATTAGTGGAGTCAAATTATGACAGAAAAAAAAAGGTCAATGACGATGAAACACCAACAAAGATTTTCTCTTTTAATTTGAAAATGTGTAGTGAAAATAAACATCTTGCCAAAATTGTATGAATTTTGTCACCTTTGTGAATTGATATATACAATTACAGTTACAAATTTTTTTGAAAAATAGTTTTTATTATAGCCTTGATTTGAATTGATTGTATGGGGGGGAAAAATGCTTATCATTTTTTGTTTATAAATAAATTTCACATAAAATTAGACCAATATAGCCATCCATGCATTGTTTAACCCAAAACATAAAGTTAATAACAAATAAATGGTGTAATTTAATGTTACAACAGTCGGTACATGATGGAATTCCACGATAATGGAAATAATGAGACGATTATTCAATTCCACAAAACAGCTTTATATCAACATAGAAAATAATGTTCACTCTTTCAATATTTTTAGAAAACCTACATATTCAGATGCTGTTATTCCAGCAAATTCTAACCAACCCTATTAACCATAAACATGCCTCCTTCCATAGCATGATTCATAGACTTATAAGCATTCCCTTATCTCCTACAGATTTCCAGAATGAATTGAATACTATCAAACAAATTGCAGTCAATAACATGTACAGTACCAAATTAGTTGATATTTTAAATAAAAAATTAAAACGTAAAATATGTGATTCTCTATATAATTCTAAGTACAATGAAAAAGAAAACATCAAATATTGTAAGGTTAATTTCATTGGAAACACTAGTTATAAAGTTGGAAATTTAATATCTAATAGATATCATTATAAACCTGCGTTTTATTGCTCTAGAAATATAGGTAAATTAATTATTAACAATAAGGATAAGAGAGATAGTTTAGAAAATAGTGGTGTATATAAAATTTCTTGTAATGATTGCAATTGTGAATATATAGGTCAATCCGGAAGGTCAGTTAAGAATAGAGTTAAAGAACATGTACACAGTTGGAAGTATGGCAAATCTAATTCAAATTTTGCAAATCATTTATTAGACACAGGACATAATTTTGATCCTAAGTTAAACGTTAAACTTCTGCATATGGAACAAAAAAGTAGGAAACTCAATAACCTGGAATGTTAAGAAATCAATAGATCAATTTTAAAAAACCATACTTCCAACTTAAATGAACAAATATATCTTAACTCATCACCACTATTGAGACCTATTGTGTAACCTTTGTTTTCTAAAACACCCCCACTCCCATCCCACAGGTTAGGTCATTGACCTTTCTTTTGTCATTTCTCAACCCCTTTACTCTTCTAACCTTTCCTTTTGTCTCACATTTTTAGTTTAGACCTGTTTTGTTTTCAATTTAGTTGCTTGAAAATGCCTAACGGCGAAACATATGTCGCAATTAATGCTGTTTTGTGGAATTGAATAAATAAATGGTGATTTTAAACAGACTTACATAAATCAGTCAAAAATGCATAGAAAGTTTAGAAAATGAAACTTCTTATGACAAACAAAATATAATGGTTAAAAGTTAATTTGTATATAACAACTCAGGACATTTGTAAAACATATCATTCAAAGTTTATTTTTCATTTTGTAGGAAGAGTGCCATTTACATTGTCACAAAAAGCCTTAAATTAGAATTTTGAAAACCAATTTTGGTAAAATAAAACTACAAAAAAACATGCCTTTGAACTTCTCCACCAAACCATTAACACTGACAACCATACCCATACCCCTAAACCCTCTCCCACCAAGTTTTTCTTAAATAATAAATTAATCCCCTCTTAAAATACATTCTGCCTGCACTTGTGAACAAGGTAAAAATATCCCATAAGATTATTATGGATTCCACAACAGTACAAGGGATTTATTAAGGGGTCATTTAATTTTCAAGATTTAGTTTAGGAGATTCTCCATGATACATTTTAATTTTTTTACTGCTAAGTCAAGACTCAGAATTTGTTGAGAGATAGTAACACTTTATGTTTGCTTAGACTATAATTTTTGTATATTAACATTTGTACTTAATTTTCTATGATTCAACAATCTTCAACACTGATATACTCAAAGTAATTTTAACATACATTTTAAAGGCAATTTCAATATATTCTCTAGACCATATTTTTGAGAAAAAATAAGAATAAAATTCTATAAGCTGTTTTGCCACTCTCGCAATAATTCACAGATGTAAGTGACAGGCAAAATTTCAAAATCTTAATTAAATACTCCTATTAAAAAAATTGCATTTTGTCAAATATGAAGTTTATTATACTTACGCTTGGTAGAAGAATGTTTCTGCTTCTTTGGTTTTTCTTCTTTGTCAGGTGTTTTCTTTTTCTTCTTTTTAACCTTGTGACTAAATTCCGAAGGAACTTCTTGATAATCTCCTGCAAACAAGTCTGCAACTGCCACATCCTGAATAATAAATAATGTATAAACATTAAATGAAAGACACTTTCTTCTACGAAACACATTCAAATAATTTAAACATACTAAAAAATGGAAATGCTTCTGAGACCTAGAGGAAATCTCTGACAGATATAATAATGTAAAAATTTACTATAAAGAAAATATATGTTGTTACATTTATTAAAAAAAAATCTAATTTATTACTTGGGATGAATTTTCATTTTCTGGATCTTGTCGTCTTGAGTGATGAATCGATATTTCACCTAAGTTGACATAAATGATCATGTGAATGTACCTTCTCTACCAGCTGACCTACCTGATTTAAGAAACAGTTGTTGGAACAATTACTCCAGACACACTGATCAAGGTTTGGAGCGAACTCGGCTATCGACTTTTTGTATACTGTGTGACGAATGTTGCTCACATTGAACACTTGTAGGAAAAACTGTTTGAGTTGCTCTTTTATTTGATGTATTATTTATGATTGTAAGTTAAATGTAATAAATACTACAAAGCCTTAAAACCCCGATATTCATTTAGAAACACCCGGTACTTTACATGTACAATTTTATCACAGTAATGATAAAACTAATCAAGTACTACACAATTTTCACACCTTAAATTCAAAATGGTGACCATAAATTTTAGCTTTTTCCATTTAATACAGATTTTGTATTTCATTTAACTTTGATTCCTTATGTTACCTTACTTATGAATATATTCTAAACTTAGTTACTCACCTTTTTTTTTAAATGCTGAAATTTTGTAACAGGAGGAGGTAACCTATGTTCTGGCAATGGCAGTCTTTCTTCTTCTCTAAGAGGTCTGAAATATGAAAAAAAAAATATATATATATACCATTTCATTGTATTTCCTGTGTTTTTGATAGAGTTTAAACATCATGTCAAACATTAATACTATTGTACATAATATGGGCATGTCTTGATTTACCTACAAATATTCAATGACTCGCATGTTTTGTAGTTATAGAAGCGATTAGTAGTACTCCTGGTGAAACTTGGAGTGGAGTCTTAATATCCCTCCACTGTTTATAAAGACAATGGTAAAGAAAAATTCATACCATCTACAATGTGAGGGATTATGGAAATGTAAGAAGGATCACCCAGGACACTTCAGAATAATATCTATTGTCACGAAAAACTGTACATTTAGAATGTGAGTGTATCCAACGGTGTTTCATTCACAAATTACAGCCTATATAATGTGTCCAAGCAAACTAAAGACTTGAATACATGGATATATTTATTTATATTTCTTATATATATATATATATATATATATATATATATAAATCTCATACTTACTCATCTAGATTAATGTCTAAAGCTCTATGTGGATCATCTTGTTCTCTATGATCAGTATCTACTCCATCAGAATCCTGAGCACCTTCAGGCATCTCTCCCTTTCCTCGGTTTACTTCTATAACAATATTTTCTTCGACATTTTCTCCATCAGAACTAGATGCTCCAATTCCATGACTACTTCCTCTTTTCTTCTTCTTCTTTTTACTTTTCCGTTGCTCTTTTCTATGATGATTATCATATTTCTTTACATTGGATAAACCTGAAATTATATTTTTATAAATATGAAAAATATTGTCCCAAATTTCACCAGGCTATTTTATAAGTGAAAATAAGAGAGAAAAAAGTTCCAATAAACATAAGTCTGGTAATGATTGTTTTCGAATTAACCTCCATTTCTTTTCTTTTTTTACTAAACACTTAATATCTTTGGAAATAAAAAAGATATTAATCTCAAATTTGGTATACATATTTGTTACATAACTTTTTACTCCTGTACAAAAAAAAAAAAACAGGGTGTTCAGTAGTCCAGGCTCAAAAAATTCAAAGATTTCAAGGCTTCAATGTTAAAAATTCAAGGCTCTCATCGATAAATTAATTCTGCTCTAATAAATATACTGTAGGCGATATCTCAAATATCATAGACAAGATAAAAACATAGCGTGAGCATACTATTTTTACTATTAATTAATTACTTTTTATATGATTAAAACCAATACGAATGATTGTAGAACTCGTTATTTTGTATTTATAAAAATAAAACTTACATTGTTGTTTGAAGAATAACGCATAGACATAGAGGTTAAAGTTTATTTTTATATTCAACGTACGCGTACCATATACCGAAAAAGACTTTTACTACTAGTTTTGCAAAAGATTTTCAGCTACAAAAATGTTTTCAAATTAAAATATATATATATTTGATCAAAAAATATTGTGTTCAGTGTACACCCTAAATTGTGAAGGAAAAAGCTAATGACTTGGTTACACGCTGTTCTCAAATATGAATGGTATTGCCAAGTAGAAGTCATCTTGCCATTTAATCCTTACTTCTACAATCGTGTTTTCTACTAAATTAAAATATAAAAATTCCACTTCAATATATCATAATGATGGATTTTTTTTCAATGACGGTCAATATTAATTACAAGGCTGTCGATATAAATATAAAGTGTTTGCTTTTTTTTTCAAGTCGAGCTAACTGGACCGCAGTACAGGTAGAGAACATTATTATTGTATGCAAGGAATGTTTGAGCGCCGTTACGCTGTTACGAGACCAAATCATTACTCCAAATATATTAAAAATTAATAAAAAATTAATCTTTATGATCTCCATTGTTAAAATTATTTTTGTATTGTATATTTTTTTTAGCAAAATCTTAATTTAAATCTTCCAGGGAAAAAATTCCCTTAATGGTGAACATTACTTGCACTTCTTGACAACTGATTATTCAGTCTTATTCAAGAATGTCCCACACGGTGAGCAATTGGATTCATGGTCATGATGAATAGGGCATCAGCTCATTTTAGTGTAGATCTTAGAACCCATGTTGGTAATATCTACCAAGAAAAATGGATTAGCTGAGGAGGCCCAGTGCCGTGGCTTGCAAGGTCACCTCACTTTAATTTCCTTGATTTCTTTCTATGGGGACACCTCAAGATCATAGTGTATTAATCTCCAGTAACTTCAATTCAAGATCTCAGACAACACATTGGGAGAATGTTATTGAGAGTAATTTGGCAATTCCCTGGAGTATTCCAAAGAGTGCGGAAATCTATGAGTAGATGCATGTGTGCTAAACAGACGCCGTAACTTTGAACAATTCCTTTAGTTTGTTTAATAATAGGACTACTATAATTTGTGTATTATAGACAACTACCAAGAAATTATGTTTTTAGTTTTAGCTGATAACGCGGTTATCTTTTTAGTTACACAGTAAAAATTTAAAAAGTTTTATTTGTCATTAAAAAGGTAACTTTTTTTGTTTCCTGAAATTCTTTTGTAAAGTTAGCGGTTTTAGAGATATTTGATATTAAATATTTTAAATTGCCACCACTTTCAAAATATAAAAAAGAACATTCTGGGTTTTTTTACAGGGGTAAAAGTTTATGTACACCAAATTTGAAATCAATATCTTTTCTATTTCCAATTATAAAGTGTTTAGTAAAAAAAAGTGGATACTTAAAAAACTGCATTTCCTGACTCAATAAAACACTAAAGTTCTGAAGTATTTTGTTTTCTTTTTATACTCTCTACTGATCGAGCCAGTGATAACAAAATACTTCAGTGTTTTATTGTGTTTTCTATTTGTGTACTACTAGGTAATAACAAATACTACTTTCCAAGGTAAGCTTGTATCTCCTATCTATACAAAATTAAAATAAATATATATAATCTTATGATAGGAAAAATTTGAATTACGTTCGACTAAATTTTAAAAATAACATTTTTTGCTTTAATTGGACTTTTAATGTGTAGTTTTTTCTGGATTTGAAATGAGATCTTTGTGTGAATGATCATACAAATATATATATAATATAAAAATATATATAATAATAATAATAATAATACTTGTTTTCATTAATATTTTAATGTTAAGATATGTTATATCATTTTTACTTTGGACACTAATGCGACTGATTCAATGTTATGAGATTTTAAGCATGTCTTACTGAATTATTTAGTCTCTATATAATATATATATATACAATATATTCTCAGTTCCATTTTTCTTCATTTATTTATTTTAAATCATTATAATCTGTGTAATTTTATTTGTGTAATGCATTTTTATTTCCTATTGATATAAGAGAAATTTCTAAGTTATTTATAAAGGTGATAAGATTATTTGTTGGTCTATTTTATTTTATATAGTTTTATATTTATATTTTTTTCCCTGTCATAATTATAGTTCACTGTTGTAAAATTTGATTAAGTGTACTTACTTGTTGGTTCAGTATATTATTTTATTGTACCAGATAGTCCATATGGTTGCCAAGAACATTGACCATTCCAAATTGGGGTCATCTCCCTGAGGCAAGATTTGTAATTGGCCGGTTAAGAGTAGGAAGGGGAGCTAATTGGCACTTTGCATTAGGTTTATGTTTATTTTAGCTGTAAATCTCTGATGATGATGATGATGATAATGTCATTGAAATGTACATAAGGGTAATAAAATAAACATACTGGATTTATTACAGTCTTAGTTTTGTTTCTTGTTTTTGTGGTTCAGAGAATTCTTGTTTTCCTATCGCCAAAGTGCTCCTTGGGCATTTGATGTTATTAAATTTTAATTTTTGCTAATGACTTTACTTTTTGCCCATTAAGACTAATAAAGATGAAAAGGTAACATAAAGGAAAAGCATCAACTGGGCTCAATCTGTATAACTTTTGACAATTCACTAGTAAAAACTATTTATTAGAGCAAGCCTTAACCAATTAAGCAATTCCATCTTCAGAAGCCAATAATTAGGAAAACAAGTTAACAAAATAGGAAGCGGAAGACTTTGTTAAATAATTGTAAAATTACAGTACCTGGAATTTTGAGAGGCACAGGCAAATCAATAGAAGCAACAGGAATGTCTGCAGTAATATCACTTGTCTTGAGGTAATGTGGATTCATGGCTTGTTCTTGTTTTCTAGCTTCCCTAATCTATAAAAACAAAGTTTGAATATAAAATATCACGTTATAGAAAAAAAAAGGTGATTTTTAGTGTATTATTTACCAAGTCCTTGAATTGCATATTTAATGTGTTTGTAAGTAAATAACAAGTTGATGGATATCATCACAAAGTAATACAAGCAGATCCTAATTCCCAAAAGTTGGTTTCTTGGGCCTTGTAGGAAACTTCAATTGTGCTGATAGATCAAGGGTTCTTATTTAGTAAGGTAAGTTTGTTTAAAAGGCCTTGACAGATCTCATAATCATAAATGTGTACATGAATATCACATTTTCTTCAGAGGTCATGATTGGTTCGAAATTCCATACTATTAATGATCATTAATGATCAGCATAATCATTACTAAAAAAAAAAGTATAATACAAATAATTTAATGAAAATGTAAAAATAAATCTATGATACGGATACAAGAAATTTAAATCCAAAACAAAAATGAAAGTTTAATAGGGCACATAGCCTGCTATTTTTAGATTTT
Source organism: Aphrophora alni (assembly GCA_963513935.1). Lineage (NCBI taxonomy): Eukaryota > Metazoa > Arthropoda > Insecta > Hemiptera > Aphrophoridae > Aphrophora > Aphrophora alni. Next base: position 6,772,985 of record OY740766.1, on the reverse strand, counting down.
ATATGGGTAGGAGACACAGGTTTACCTTGGAAAGTGGTCTTTGATATTACAAATAGAAAAACACTAAAGTTCTAAAATATTTCTAAACACTGTTAACTTTCTCAATCAGTAGAGAGCATAATTAAAAAGGACTAAAAATTCTTCTTCTTTTTATACTCTACTGTTTGAGAAAATGAACAGTGTTTACGAAATATTTCAGAACTTTAGCGTTTTTATATTTGTGTACTGCTAGAATACTAAGGAATACTTTTCAAAGGTAAGCCTGTGTCTTCTATCCATACAAAATCAAATTTAGATGTTTTATCCACTATGTCTTAAATTGTGTACAAAATAAAAAATAAAAACACTTACACAAATAAACATAAACAACATTTCTAAGAATTAAAAACATAGTTTTCAAAAAGTCGATAAATGACTTACTTTATATATTTCATCTTCAGTAAGTTCAACATTTGGGCGAACATCAGTCGGCTCATTTTTAACAAAAATATCTGCAACTGGATTGACTGCTGAAACTTCATCTTCCTCATCTGATGACGATGATGAAGGTGGGTCATTAATCCAGGCATCCAAGTCCAACCTTTACAATATAATAAAATTATAGATTATATCAAAAGGGTAATTTGAATACATCCTTCTATCACTTCTAATACTGTCTTAACTTCTGGTGACATTTTTCACATGAAGTTACAGTAGAACCTCTGTTAACCAGCCTCAGATTAACCGGTCCTCGGATTAACCGGCCTATATCGTGCGGCGGCGATATCAAAGGACTTTGTGGATAGCGGTATCCCATTGACGGCAGCGTAAAAACACCGCGGCTCCAAAGTGGCGGCGATATCAAACGACTTTGTTGATCGCGGTATCCCATTGTCGGCGACATAAAAACACTGTGGCACCAAAGGGCGGCGATATCAAACGACTTTGTCGATAGCGGTATGCCATTGTCGGCGCCGTAAAAACACCGCGGCATTGGCACCCGTCGGTATAGCAGACATACACCCACAAAAACGTTTGATGGGCCGCTTTTTTTCCACGAATCATTTTAGTATACATTAGGAAAAATATAACATTTCTTTTCAGTTTTCTTCTTGTCTTTGACGGGTATATTACAGTAAATAAAAATGAGTGAGTTACGAAAACAACGGAAGCGTGTTGGTTTCGTTTGAGACGTGGTTAAATATGTCAAAAGACTTGACAGAGGGGAATCTGTAAACGAGCTTTGTAGTGTTTAATTTTTTCATGTTTGATGTATAATATACATAACATAATATATAAGATACATTTATGTACAATAAAATGAGTTGCAATAACATCTTAATTGCATAATTCTTAGCGCTACCTGATTAAATAAGCTTACTTTCAATGAAAACCGATTTTTCAGGGGAACCTCTGATTAACCGGCCAAACGGGCAACCGGCCCAGGTGTCAGTCCCGACTAGACCGGTTAAGAGGGGTTCTACTGTATTTATATACTGCTTCTTACCTTAAATGAGTCATCTTATATAACCCATGTACACCTTCCTCTCCTTTATCTGTAGGCTCTGCTCTCTTACCTGATTGTTTGACATTGTGCTGCTATGTTAATGGTTAGTTTCACAGTTCATCGTTTCAGTTAAGTTTTACTTAGTAACATTAGCTTGTTAAATATTATACCTGACTGATTATTTATTGGTTAATTTATAAGTTGGTCCTTTTAAGTTTTGTTTAATATTTCCAAATTTTCTAATATATTTATTAGGGATGAGACGATTCGGGGCTTACCGATTACAATTATCAACAATTAATGCTCATTAAATAATTTCTTTCCTTTTTTTTTTGTATAATGAGGATTAATAAAATTGTTCTGTCATTTAGAGTGAAAAAGCAAGCGGTAGGAGAGGGGGACTAGTTGCTATTGAACTTGTTTACAGTTGTATTTCATTTCAGTCAGACTCAGACAAGTACATTTTACTTCAACAAACTTGTCATTTAAACACGTTAATTTCACGCTTTTGTGTAGTAAAATGTAATGTATTCATATTTTATAGTATGATGAGTGTAAAATGTTTTGTTTGATAAGACTCCTTGACCGAAGTAACTGGAATTGCTTTCATAATTGGTATAATATTATGTTAATTTATTTCACAATAGAAAATAATTAAATATTGTTAAAAGAGAAACATACTGTCTTGACCGTTGTTTTTAAATGTTTTGTTGCAGGTTTTATTTGCCATATTTTATTCGGTTTTTCCATTGTATTTTGTAGGGAACTAAAAAAAAAGTGTATTAATTGTGTACGGCTTTGATTGACAGAAGAAAACAGATTTTTTTTACTTCATATTCAGTGTAATATTCTTTAAATTTATTAAAATTAATTAAAATTTTAAAGTTAATTTATATAATTAAGTAATTAAAACAGCGTAATAAAAAATCCTGTTAGTTTAGAAACAATATAACAAAAATTGTTTTTAAAAAAAAGTAAGGGTAGGAGGGAGGTACTCATGTTTTAAACTATCCACATATAACATCTTAAAAGAAACAAAACAAGAGTTCATTCTCAAAACATTTGTTTCAATTCTGTGATTTAACAAAAAGATAAAATAGTGATAAAGGATGTAAAGTTTTGACTTTGATGACTCATTCCTAGACACAATAAACAAGCCATTATTTATATCTGCTGGATCCTTCTTATCACTATATCTGTATTTAGTTTAGAATCTGCACTACTGAATATTAAGTTCATTGATATCACAAATTCTCCTTCCCCCTTTCCCCTTAGCCTGTAGACTAGGAGGGGACCAATAATTTTTTAATTAAGAGATGAAGGACAGGATAACTTGTACTACATATTCTCCTTCCTTGCTTTAACAGATAATCATAGATACTTTTTGACAACAATCCTACTTGGTTCACATCAATTGTGTGCCTTTCAAAACACACATAGTACGCTCTATATTGTCCTATTCTACAATATTCATCAATTCTGACATTATATAATATGTATTTATTCATTTTTGATAAGTTAAATCCAATTTTATTTCATAGAAGGACCATAAACTGTTTTCATTATCATAGTTTACAGCTCCTATATAATATACATGTGTGTACTGATTACGTTTTCATAGTGCGATTAGTCCATGATTATTAAATTATGACACAAATCAGACAATCTATTTTGTTCTCATTTCTTTTAAAGTTAAGTGCAATTCCCGGTGGATGTGAATTATTTATTTACAAAATAACTAAATCAAATTAGGTGATTTTATAAATAAATCTGAGCATGAGCTACAAAATGTTATCTATCAAAGGTTTACATAATATTTTGCCGATAAAACAACAATAGTAGAAACTGAACTACAATTGGTAAAATATTGAAAAAGGGGAACAAGACATTTGGTTTCCAAATTGACAATACTCAATTATTTTTTATTTCAAAAATAAAAAAAAATATTGTATATTGTAAAAAATATAAACTGTCTTACTTACTGTACCTATGTTATGTTTCTACGGGAAACCATAAAATGTGTGTAAATCGTAAATGAAAAGTACCTGAAAATAAATAGAAACAAACACCATTTCAAAGCCAACAAGATCTCCCACCTCATTTCTACTAGGCTTTTAATGCTACTATTCTATTCTGTCACATTGACTTGAAGTAATAAAAAATCTAAAAAACAGGAAAAACAGTAATTTATTGCATCCAATATTATAAAATGTGAAAATGTACTTTTTTCTTTGTATTTGAAAACATCAGATTTGAGCCAAAGCATACTCACAGTACTCATGTTACTTGATTTTTATACAATATTTACACTTTTATGTTAACTAATAAATAATAAGTATAATATTAATATATTTTAATAATAATAAGATAATAAATAAGAACCACACATAACAGGAAACCACACATAACAGGAAACCACACATAACAGGAAACCACACATAACAGGAAACCACACATAGATGGGGTTCATCTAGACATGATTTCCAAAAGTAAAAGTAGTTTGTCTTTGTCTTCTTTTGTAATCCCCCTTACCTTTTTTTTACATACTGATGGCAGAATGCTACACACTGCACAGTTTGGTTTGTGGCTTTTATCAACCGACTGATAAAATGAATTTTACTAGATAGTCTGTCATCGGTTTGCTAAATTTTCTTCCACGATCGACATTAGTACAGACATTTCCCATTTTTCTAAAAGACCATTTAATAAACCTATTTCAATTAAAAAATGCCATATTGGATGGTACCATTTCATTGATTTGTGCTCATATTGATAGATAGAACAGAATTCATCAAACATGGTAGGCCCACTCCACCCATGTTTTTATTGTACAACAATTGTACATTGGGTTTTATGACATCTTCGCCCACTCTTTGACCTCACTGCTACTTGTGACACCCCTGTATTACCTACGGTAGAAAGCATATTCACCTTCCCAAGCACAAGCAGTCATGTCTCTTTTTTTATAATCTAAACAGTAGGTAAATAACCTAAATTCTTTTTTAAGTTTTTCACTTGTGGAGAGAGATGTTTACGGTTGGCTTGAACTGTTTCACAAGCCCTTAATATTAAACGTATCAAGTCATGAAAAAGTCCAACACTAGAATAGAAATTATTGATATAAACAGTCCTATTTGAAAATTCAAAGTCTTTCAGTAGTTCTTTACTACTCTTGAACTAAGCCTTTCATCTTTGTTGTCATTTTCCTTACCAGTGTAAATCTTAATTTGAAGCATAAAACCAGTCTTTGAATCATATAAGGACCACACTTTTATACCCCACTTTGATGAAGTTTTACTGAGTTAATATTGTTTAAATGATAGTAAACTTAAACTTTATCATGCTCTCATCGATCCAAAGAGATTCACCAGGTTCATAGTTTTGAGTGTGTCAGAAACCCAATTAAATAACGGTATAATTTTGAATAAAGGGTCATAGCTTAATTGTCCTTTTTTTATTCCAGAATAAGTTGTCATTAAAGTGCAAAAAATATTTAATTAATTGATATTTGTCTCTTGAAAATATTTCTAAGATAGCTGGAGTTTTTAGTTAGTCAAAAAATGTCTAGAAAATAGGATTCTTCAGTAGGTTTATGTATGAGACCCATACCTATTTGAGAAGCCACAAAGGCTTTTACATGACTTTCATCAATATCCTGCCAACTATTAAACCTAGATAGCTTAGGCATGTCATAGGTAACATCAAGACACTGCAGAGTGTAATATACGTGAATTATATTACTAAGATGGGTTCAATAAATAAAACACTTCATTTCTGCTTATGCTACGACTGTCTGTCTACTAGGAAGGTGAGGGCAGGAGTGAACAGGAAAACTGCAAGATGGAAAACTGTCAGGTTGGGCTGGCGGGAAAAGGTACTGGTTTTCAGTCAATTTCAGCATATTTATTTGTTTCATCGGCTACATATTTATAGGTGGATTTTGGAAAAAAGTTTGTAAATGATTCTATTGGTGTAAGTATATTTTCAAACTTAAGATAAGGACTGTTCTGATTTCTACAAAAAGATGTATTATTTAAATCTATTTCTGGACTTACAGACACATCAATGTCTTAACAATTAATAATGTCATCATTGCCATGTGAATCACTAGGGCTACTTAGATCAGGCCAACTTTCATTATTTTCAACTTCTAATTCACTATCATCTGTTACACAATCATATATTTTTGTCTGAAAGTTCAAACTCGGAATCTGAGTCTTCATTTAATTACAATGTTTAATTATTTTCTTTAATTTATAGCGAAAACAATGTTGCGACTAGAAGTTAATTCAATCAATGAAGCTGAATTTCACATAGACTGGATCCCTATATAAAGTTACTATAAGATACAGGAATGAAGATATATGAAGCTTCTTCACCTCAACCGTGATTCTTCGTACTCCTTGTTTTCTCGAAATACTCTCCTACAGAACCAAACAATGCTGATTGATTCCATTCGGCAACTCCGACCGCCGACAACTTCCTATTGAGTCTGACCTCCCAGCAACTCAGACTGTCAATAACTAAGCTTTGATAACACCCTGCTGAGAGTCTGACTCCGATTTCCTCCTAACCTTGGTTTATATATCTTTTAGCAATATGGGACATATTCGAAGATTGCAAGCTCAACAGTTTCCTAACTTTGTACAATTATTTTACTTTTTGTTGTTTTTACAATTATTAAAGTTCTGAAATATTACGTAAAGACTGTTCACTTTCTCAATCAGTAGAGTATAAAAATTAGACTGTTTATACTCTGGTAGTTGTTCTGTGACAATAAAACTTAAAATATTTAATTCCTAACAGTTAAGTAATATTCATAGTTATGATGAGTACAATTTTCAGTCTTTCCTAGTCTTGTCCCCTTACTATTACTATTTCACATGTTTCATAGTATTTCCAACTTCAAAAACTACTTATGTACTGCATTATATGCTTGGGAATGTGTCTTACATAGCCTACCTATCCACTTCTTTTTTAAGTTCCATACTTTTTTCTTCTCCCTCCCACTATGCTGCTGTTCAATTAATTATTTATTTTTTTACATCCAATGTAAAAGCTCAAGGTTGTTGGTGACAAGGATACTATCCAAGAGTAATACATAAGTAGGTCGTTTCTTAAGATAGAGATGTGACGGGTACTCTGCATCTTATATTAATCACTTTATATTATGAATATAATTAAATAAACATTTACATAACGACAGGAAAGTACAAGGCTCCTTATACACTGAACAGGGAATATTGGGAAATGCAGCAATCATGATTTTAGAAAAGAAGGGAGAGGGACGCTTTGAGGCTAGATGCTTCTGCAACAGACCTGAAGGACCAGAGTCCGGCTAAAACCGTGAACAGAGCCAGACCTCCGTATTCTTGCTTTTATCCCCCTAAGTATGTAGCCCGAGTTAGTAGAGCATGTGTAAGGTAAAATGCAGTAATAAAAGAGAGTTAATTTAAATATACACAGTTTACCTTTTATTTCTCATCCGAGCTAATTTCGAGGGACTTAGTTAGCTCAAATGTCGAATTAACGGCTGCATGCCGTTTCAACATTCTGACAACCGTTTGAACACGCAGCAATGAGCTCATAAGAATCTCAACAGACAACCAGAGACATGCCATCGCCCTGGAACTCTAAGTTGGAGCCAGCAGCGAAGGGCCTCCAAATAAGTCAACTAGTAATAATAAGGTGACAAGTTAGGAATGACTGAAAATTGTACTCAATATAATTATACAAGTCCCAGTAAAATATAAAATATAATATGGATATTATTCACAGCCTACTTGTTTCTTTATAATAATTTTGTTAAATTATTTTATTAAAATGCCCATGTCATGGCTTGACATTGCTTTACTTGCAATAATTTAATAACAAATATAGCACATTATACTTTCGGAAAAATTTCTTAACAATGCGCCTAACCAAATAAAAATAATTATGGAATAGGGAATTACAAAGAAAATATTTGCATAAGAGTGTTCATTAAAGTGCTTACTTTCTGACGGGTGAAATCATTTTTTTTTTTTAGGACCAGAGCTTAAAACTGCACATCAATTCCAAGCATGAGAAAATTAAATACATTGTGAAAGTGAATTGACAATCCCACTCTTTACTTAGTTAGTTTCTTTAAAATCACTACTCTATTTACAAGCTCAATCACAAACATTGACAGTTTCCAAAATAATGACTTAAAACATATGACAATATTTAAAATAAATAATAAGACAATTTCATATGTAATAATATTTAAAATCATACCCTTCTGGTATTTGTACTTTGCGCTGTGCCTTAGGAGCGACTGGATTTAGTTCTCCTGCAAAGAGTGAAGCAACATCTGCAGCAATTGTAGCAACGTCAGTCTGATCATCGTCAATCTGTTCCAGAACTATATCAACCAGATGTGTCGCTGAACTAGCTCTGTCTTGTACTTCCAAGTCTGCACTGCAAATATATTGTTGTAAGCCTTCGCTAACCTTCTGGCACAGCTGAAAATCAAATACGACATTAGTTATTTTTGATTTCCTAAGAAATCTGACCTATTACAATTTCCTTCTTAGAAATTTCCACTGGTCCTACCTATAAAATTAACTTGGCACCATTTTTAGTAAACTGGGTCTCCAAAAGTACTGGAACAGTTGAATAACTTACGATTGAATAACAGTCGAAAAACAAGAATTAGACTACAGCTATTGGTTCAATTAAGCTACCATTTTGTAAACAGCTCAATTTTAAACCTAGAAAGTGGCTGACAGAAGGCATAAGGCAAACTTTTCAAATAAATGTAGACTTTTATTTTTATTACAAGAGTCTCTATATCATCACATTTTAAGATTTACTCAATTATTTTTAAATATTCAACTGTTTAGGAGATAGTCACTCTCAAAAGTTGTTGGATTTATAGAATTTTCAGCCTTAGAATCAAAACTATGCCTCTAATAACAAAATTTGAAAGAATAAAATAACTACTAGATGCAAGTTTTGAACATTTTATTTTATTTTATTTTTTTATTTGAAGATTCAGGATCAGATTTGACAAACAAAATTATGATTTAAAAAATTTCTAAACCGACGACTGGATTTATCTAATAATTTTAATGCTATTTTATATCTACATATATTTTTAAAAATTAGAGAATGTGTTCAATTCTAGGGCTGAATGCAATAATGTCAAATTTTGAGAGGCACTATTCCCTAAATGGTTGTAAATTATTTAAAATTTGATTTTATATGAATCTCCATTTTTAGCTTGTAAAATTGGACTGTATAATACAAAAGATGGTTCAATTTGAACAATTGATGAGGTCCAATTCTTCTTTTTTTGAATTGTTTTTCTGGTGATTTTTTCCCCCAAATAAATTATCGCAAGTTATCAAAAATGATGTAGTTAAGTGTAAGTCCATTGTAAATTTAGTTTTGTAAATTTAGTTTTCCTCCAAAAGAACTGATATTCAACAATGGTGTATTTTGAAGGACTTCTGAACTTGAAATTAAATTATTGTTTTATCTGTTGTATAATAAATTTACAACTGTTAACCAGGTATCCATCGGATTTGTTATTTGACAAATTTAAAGTTTTCAATATATCTCAACTATATGTATGAGTCATTATCATGTATATTTTTTTAAATAAATCCGACACTCTTAACACTATTAGTCATAACCAAATTACTAGATCATCATTAAATACAGAACTTATTATGCCTAGAGTAATGCCTCATCGAAAACTTACTGCTCGAGATAGAGCAGAAGCTGATGATCACAACAGTGGAATACACGTGAAAGCATGAGGCAACTGCATTAAAGTGAAGATTACAGAAATAATGAACAGGAACGAAATAACTCAGCACATCAGGAGGCGAGATGAGATTTGGAATATCGCCAACATGAACAAGAAATAGACATGGAAGAAAAAGTTCATCACCAACCGCAGATTTTAAAATGGCCAAATTAAACCTAATTATTTAGGAAAAATGGAAAAAGAATGCTCTGAATGTTCCGCACTATTATTTTCATATGAAAGAAGGGGAGTTGGAGATGGCTTTAGTCTTTGTTGTTCGCATAGTAAAGTCAAATTACCTTCAATTCGTACATCGTACGTGCCTTTGGATCTTTTGCACAATAATAAAAATTATCTTACTTTACACTTATGACGTGAAGGCAGCTGCTCAGGAACGTATGGGAAATCCAGCTAATCAATCCATATGTTCAGTCTTTTAAAAAAATGCATGATCTAATACAGGAATCACCAGAAGACGCAGAATCTGTAAAGATGGAAATTATAAGTACTAAAGAAAACGATACAAGAAGATGCAACACACCTAACAACAAGATGCGCAGCTAACAACGTGGCTACGATCTTTCAAGCTAAAGACGGACAGCCAATTGGTGAGCGAAGATTAGTCGTTCATCCTTATAACTGTCAACTGAAATATATCAACATAATGGATCCATCACTTGATTTCCTTGCCTATCCGGTATTGTTTCCATCTGGTGAACCAGGATGGCACATTAATCTAAAACATGATCCATTGCATTCAACAACTAAGAGATCGAATGTAACTTTAATGGAATACTCAAAGTACCGATGACTCAAATTTTTAGACTCATTGTAATCGACCACGTGAAATGACAGATGATCAAATTTGAACATTTTTATAAATCAATTTCGCCTTAAGATTAATGAACTTTTTAAAATTTTTAAGCACAGGTATGTGGGTCGCTTATATATATATATATATATATATATATATATATATATATATATATATATAGAGAGAGAGAGAGAGAGGGGTATGTCAAATGTATACTGAATAATTTCGTTATATTATTAATTTTCAGGGTAAAATGTTTTGCACTGTTAAGGTGTCTCATTTATTCTAATAGACAAGTGATCCCCCCCCCCCCCCCAATTAGAGTGATATGTAAAACAAAAGTGTTATTGGCTCAGTTGTGTAGTGATGAACTTTATCAGAATGAATTTGACTGATTTTAACTTTCATTCCATCGTTCACAGTTCACGGCCCATGCGAAGGATATATTTTCATGATTTTTGTTTTCAAGATTCTATGGAGAAAATAATAAATAAATTAAAAAAATTAAATTATTTCTGTGTATTGTATAATTGTTTTATATGTTATATTGTGAAGTCTGTTCTTTAATAAATCTAACATCATGTATTGGAAAAATAAAAAAGTAAATAAATGGCCAACTCCCCCAAAATTGCCAGTTTGGAAATTAAAAATTAAATTGAATTTTTGACACTGCCTTAAAAAAAGGCAGAATATCTAAAAATAGGCCCAAACTATTTTACTATTTTAGCAAATTATTATGCTAAGCCATGTGTAAAAGAAAATTATGATAGTAAGTAAATTAAAAGAAAACCTATGAACCTGATGGTGATCAGAGTTAGTTCACTTTGTTTATTAAATTTACTTATGAACCATTTTCTTTCATTTGAATTGGTTGGGTATATATACCATCACATTAAATTTATCACATTACATTACATAAAACTGATTCATTTGGGATATTCAACCTTCCAAAACATAGCTCGTAATTAATTTTTTTTTTTTACATTGTGACATATAATCTTGAACCAGAATAGTCATTGGAGGAAATCTAGATGTATATTTGCTGCAGAAATAGGACCATAGGAGTTCATGACATTAGAAGGCCTCATGTGTTCATTAAATGCATATTAAGTTCACTGTTAGACGGATTAATCATTATTAAATTGGAAGTGTTCTATATTGAGATCTTAAGAGTGATTAATTATCTTTGTATGTTTAGAAGTTGAATGTCTTAAATATAAATAGTAGAATGTTTCATATGGATATATAGTTTATATATATATATATATATATAATATATAATATATATATAATATAATATATATATATATAATATAATATAACAAGCGACATTCCTATCTCATTCTGAACCCGAATCTTAACAAAATGGAGCCTAATGTTTTGTTGAAGTTGTTAAAGGTTGAAAATCCACCTTGAGATAAAGTCAAAATATCCCCACATACCATGGAGGTCACAGAGTACCTCAAAACTGACATTTTCACAAACACCCTAACTCAATTTTTTACCCATCACAAAATTTGAGAAAATTAATAAAAAATCTTACCTTGAGTGCTTTGGATACATCAGCTTTTGCCAAAAGAATGGAAAACACTTTTAATATGTTTTGTACATAGACTGCTTGAATATGTCCAGGTAAAGAATTTCCACGTCCTGTTAACATAGCATCCAGGGTAGATTCTGGATCAGACAACTCGCTAAAAAACATAGAATAGAAATTATCAACTATAATACACAAATTAGAAAATATAAACAGGATGATCAACTCAAGATGGCCACCATTAGGGTGTCTTAAACTATAAAAGATACAATTTAAAAAGGGGATCGTCCCTATTTTATCATAGAATTTAAAAATATGTTATCTAAATTTTTCAAAAGTCATCAACATTTTCAGTTTTAAAAAACTAGACATTATTTTTATGGTGTGTATGAATGAAACATGTAACTTTAGGACTTTTATATTCTTGGGTATTTTTTTATAAACCCAACCGTTTAGAAGATAAAAGGCAGTTGAACTTCCAAAAGTGTAAAGTTTGGTTTTTGGGAGGTGATTTTCCATACTTCCCAATGTCGCATCAAGTTTAAAATTTAATTAGAGATATTCTAGAAAATGTAAATACCAATGGTGAAATTAAAATTAAAATAACTTATTTGTGATACAGATAAAATTTGCTCAAATCTACTATAATTACAAAGCATAATTACTTTACAGTTGGAGGTTTGTAGCTGAGCATGCGTCCATTGCCCAGAGAAGGTGAGGACGAGGCAAGGTGTGTAGGGGAATCCAAACACTTCACAAAACATTGACTCATCGCTTGTCACTATTGCATGACTCACTGCTTATCGCTAAATATTATTGGTTTTTATTTTCTGTCAGTCTCCTCTTTCTGTATCTACTACATGCATTTTTGTTTCCTCAGTTTACAAGGGTCATCATTTGAGTAGTATCGGTTTGTGTCTGTGTGTTATTATTTGTAATGAGATACTGAAAACATTGTTATCTCGATTAGTATAGTTAGTGTGAGTAAGCTTGGTGGGAAAGTTTTAAAAGTCAAAGTAGAGAAATTGTCAGTAATGTATATAAATATATGAGAGTAGAGGCTGACCAGAAATACGTTAACATTTTGTTCATCAAAGCTAAAGAACAAACTACAAGAAATAGAGTTTCTGAGCGAGTAATTTCAAAAATAAAACAAGGAGCTGTATGAAACAGAAAACTTTGATGAGTGTGAAAGATCGTTTATGACATTTAACAGAAAGCAGATTAAATGGAAACCTATGACTGTAATAGATGATTTTGTCTAAGATGTTGTGAGGGGGTTAATTCATGGATTTTTGAACAGAAAGAAAACAACTTCCAACAGCAAAATTCATTAAAGAAGAGCTTCAAACAAGAACTGGGTTTACTGAAAGTGAAAAAAGTGTACATTTAATATTAAAAGAAAATGGTTTCATACGAAAAAAATTAGGAAAAATAGATAATTCCTTATAGAAAAGCCAGACATAAAAGAACAAAGATTTCACCTAACAGCAATTAAACAATACAGAGAGAAAGCCTGCCCCATAATTTATACAGACGAAATCTAAATTTTGTCTTCGCATCTCAGTAGGAAAACACAGTCAGACGACTCTAACCAAGGAATCCATTCACCAGTTTCCTCTGAAGGTATGTACTGAATGGTTTCCTGGAAAAAAAAGGACACGAAGTATTACATTTGCCACCTTATCACTCGGGCCTAAATCCCATAAAATTTATATGGGCAGATGTACAAAATGGATGTGTTGCTAGGCATAATGTAATATTTAATTTAAATTAAAGTCATAAGGCTGTGTGAGAAGATATTAGGTACAATGGGACTATTATAAGAGTGCATCTAAAGTGAAACATGTTCAAGAAGTTAAAGAACACACTACAGGTCATTGGAGCCTAACATCGATAATTTCATTGAGTCATTTGTTATCGACCTAAATGATACCTCTTTTTACAGCTCTGACAGTGATGGTTCTGACGAAGAATGTAACATGGAAGAATATGCATTATGAAGCGTTTCAACTACAATTAACATTTTTGTTTATTGCCTGTTCTTTAAACAGACTACTTTTTGTGTATTTATTTAAATGAACACTCTAAAATTTGTTTTAGTGTAATAAAAAGTTATTAAAGTACCTACCAGTAATCTTCGAGGAAATTTAAATAACTCAAGTTATGTTTCCAGAATTTCTTTTAAAATTGATTGTAATATTTTTTAAAGTTATATTGTAATCATTAAAAAAATTACTATATTTTTTTAGTTATTCAAATGGACATTCTGAAATTTGTTTTAATATAATTAAAATTTATGAAAAGTACCTAACAGTAATTTTTGAAATTATATAGTAATAATTTTAACATTGACTACATTTAAAATTATTTAAATAGAATATCTGAAATTTGTTTTACAACTAAATAAGAGAATCATTTCATTGTTTCGTAGTTAAATTTATGGCCTCTAATTTTTGCAATTTTGAAAGCCTCTCGTGTGATGATAATAATAAACTCAGATTTTTTTATTATTTAAAAAAAATTTTATAATTTTTTTTTTGGTTCGTTGTACAACTTTGGCCAGACCAAAGTGATGTGTTCAGCTATAAGATACAAACTGTACATCCTTACTTGATTTATGAAAACATATTAAGTGGTGATTCATCAGTTCAGCAGATGAAGGCTCTATATACTACTGAAGAAATCTAGTATGGTTTGTGGCATATACAAATTGACACGGCCTAAGGTGTACATATTTGAAGTAATATTATACATTAAACAAGTGTTACCTTACATTGAATTGTACGTGATTATATACCTCATGAATGTTCTGAAGTACATAATTAAAAGTTATTTACGTTTTGCCAACACAACCTCAGTAAATACAAAAAGCTAACTTCACAAGTTGCTCAAGCACTATGAAATAAACTTCAAGACTGCATAATTTTTTCATTTTCTTAACATCTATATTATTTTATGCTAATTAGGCTGACGAAGAGAGGGGAATCGGTAAGAAATGGAAAAATGCAATATCATCAAACAGGCTCAAATTTGTGTAATCTTTGATGGTTCACTAGCTTGATTTGCAGCCAAATAAACACATGCGTAAACTAACTAAGTTACACCACTATTATAATCCATTTAAGATAGCCTAAGACAACTTAAGTTGTATGGTTTTATGTTATTCCAAGGAGTTTATGTTATTGTTTACAAGATAAACAAAGTACAAATTCATAACTTACATAGCAAACTCGCCACAAATCCAGGCTGCAGCATAGAGTACATCTGCCATTTTGGAACCCGGTTGTGTCAATACATTAGTATTTTCCAAAAGTATTGCCATCTGTTGCACAGCAAATTTTCTAATAGCCTGCACTCTAATCGCTACATCCAACATCTGAGTGGCAACCAAGGGTCCATGTTGAGTGCCTTCCATACGTGTTAGTTCTACCAAAACACTTACATACCTGTAACACATATTAAGTATTAATAAACAATTTTTTATGTTGGCACTATTGGAGTTTAAAAATTATTTTTATATATTTTAAAAGTTATGCTTTAGTATATTTTTTTTTTAAAATATGCATTTCAGTTATCTATTATCCTCAATAATTATCCTTTTTGATGAATTAGTTTACATTCACCTCCATAAGAGAACATTGATATTGAATTTCCACCAAACCGGTATTCATATTTTATAGCTTATAATTTCTTTAAAAGAAATTAAATTTTTATAAAATCACCTAATAAAATGCCAAGTTTTGTCTTTTGAGATAGATGTTTTACTCTATAACCAAAACATCATATGACTTTCTCAACATTTGTGTTCATATTTTGTTAAATTTGAGTAGCCTCAGTGGCTCACTTATAGTAAATATGGATGTGACAAGTCCAAAAGACCCTATCTGCATCTACAGCTTTCTTTAAGTAGAGTATCCTCAAGGTAGGAATGTGACTGGGTGGAGAGGAAAATAGGGGCCCCCACACTTCGTTTGTTGAGTTTGCTTTCAGCGGTACAACCCCAATAAAAAAATATAGACCTCAATTGCTTCTGTGTAAACGTCTACCCTTCTTTCGTTTCTTTTATCGATGTAAATAAGAATAAAACGTTTACAAAAGTGCACAAGGTGCATATTAAAGAGATGGACACATTTTGTTAATGAACAGAACAATTAGTTGTTTTATTTATAAATATATGTGTTAATAGTTATTTAAAAACTTTTAATAGTAAAACATTTACTAAATAAAAAACAGGCAATATTTGTTAAAAATGTTTAATGTTAAATTTCACGAAAATCATTCGTTTTAAGGAAAATATACATAAGACAAAAAAATCCTCTTTTGACGCCAAATTACATTTATTATTACTTTTTTTTTTTTACTAGGTCAATTGATAACCTGAGTTATGAACAGAAAACTCAAAACATAATTCTTGATAATTATCTACAACATCCAAATTTACCCTAAACCAAAATAATATTGAATTTGTTAATTTATGAAAAACAAAATCTTTTTTTAATTTAAAAATGGCGATGGACAATTTAATTTATATTAAATAAGTTGAAAGTGGGTAACATAATATGGTTTATGTAACCACTACCAAAAGTTTGGCACAACATATTCTGACACTATGTGTAGCTATAGAGTGAAAATATTTAGACCATAAATTTATTCTGTTTTTAATAACTACCAATAGTAAAAATATTAAATTATTGTTATATAAAACTTACAAATAAATGATAGTTTATTCTAACTCATCTATCACAAAGTTTACGTGTTAAGCTTCTTCATAAATTGCATAACATTGTAAATAATTTCACGACTTTGACTCTTTAACACTTTACGATTACTCTTCATCACACTTAGCACAACACCTATTAGCCGACCAAGTAAACATTTTATGCGGGAAATAGGCTATGTGAAAGATGGATTGACAGATACTTTGCGTATGGCTTAAAGTTATCACGTGAATGCATTCTTGGAATCAACAAACAAAGGTATCAGGAAGGCGGAAAGTATTTCCTGGGATCCCCTTATCATCCTGTATACCTTTCCCACAAAAATATAGTAAATATTACGTGCCATTCTTAGATATTCAATTAGCATAACCAGTACACCCAGTATTCGTTCGAATACTTCTAGAATGTCCCTAATCTAATTGCAAAAAAAATAATCTATCAACAAATAATATCTACATATTTCTTGCAGGAAGTTATCATTTAGCCGAGAAATATAAATTTTCCTCGTTTTGAATATTTGTGTCATTACTTTTATTATGTAAAAACTTTTTACAATTTATCAATACATAAACTTCCTTTTTTACACAACTTTATACTTTGTTGGTTTTTAGTTTTTATAAATAAATATCGTGTGCAATATCATAAGATAAGTGAGATGCAATCTGTCATGAAGTTGTAACTTTAGGAATTAAATGTTGCTAAGCAGTAATTTGTATACCTAGTTTTCTTGGAAAGGGTTGTACCGTCAAGTCAAGCTAGGAAAGCAAGTAGAAGGGAGGACACGCCCATTACACCAGACACACTCCTAGTCTGAGGATACTGTAGTCTTGGGTTAGATACCACTCCTTCATCTTTCCTATCAAGTCTCTCTTGATCAACTCTTGTTCTTTTCCGACCATAATGCTATTAGAGTATTCAAGTGCTCAGGGTCTCTGTTTTATGGCATTTTTTCTTTTCTTTAAGGCGATAATGACCCAGAGGCAGAGACGGATTTCCCAATAGGCCAGATAGGCCAGGGCCTATGGGCGCAAGCTCCCAGGGGGCGCACAGCGGAGAGAAATTTTTTTTTTTTAAATATCTAGAAATAAAAATAAAAAGCCATAACTTAACATATTTTTTTAATTGATTACAAAAAAATCATTAATCCCAGAACCAAGTAAATTACTCAAAAAACTTGCAATGGTAAAATTGCATCGTGGAGTGGTGTCTGCAATTAACATATAGGCCTGATATAATTTTTTAATAAAGGTTTTTGGGGAAGTAACTTTAACCAGACTAGAGGGCAGAAAAAATTATTGCGCCTAGGGGCGCAAAAATGCTAAATCCGGCCCTGCCCAAAGGTTTTCGCTTTTAAACGACAAGGAAAATAACTTTGAGGTTATGTTTAAACTATAACTGAAAAAAAAGAAGCAAATTCCCATTGAAATGGGATATCAAAATTTTAGCACAATCAAAATACTTTCGTTAACTGAAAAGTAATGACAAATTATATAGTTTTAAATCATACCATGTCAGGAACACTGAACTAAAAAATAATCATCTACAATCACAAGTTTTCGAATATTTTTTTAGTTGTCCTTCATTTTCTAACTGATTTTGAAGAAACTGAATTTTGTAAACTATTATAGGTTTCTGAATTCTTAACACGAATGATAACGTTCTAATCTAAAACAAATTAGGAACTTATCATTAAAAAAAAAAAAAAAAATTCAAACACTTGTATCTTAACTAGGCTATACAAATTCAAATATAGTTATAACTAACCATTCAAAATTTGTTATATATTGATAATTGTTTTGAGAACATATATCTATGATTTTTGAAAGAAGTTCATCCCTGTACGATGTCCCTTCTGCTTTGTCCATATGTACCATTAGTTTCTTCACAATCTCCATAAGTGTCTTCTTAGATACCTGAAATAGATTTATATAATTACAATTATGTAGATTGTATGTTGTAACATTTCACATTTTTTTGTCTCTAAGTTGGGTTAGTACTTAGTTCGATATGTAACATGAGCGAGATATAACGTCATAAACCTGACTCATCTCTCGTATTACAATCTTTTTCAAAGCCTCGTATAGACGTAAGACAGTCTTTCGAAATTGGTTAATGTTATAGAATCACGAGTAAATGATTTGTATAACTGGAAAATGCTAAATACTTAACAAATGTTTAAATAAATAAATATTATAAATTTTTTATATGTTATTAGGTAATTTTAAGAAATAATAATGTTGTTAAAAGATGAAAACATATTAGATTCAGTGTTAGTGTGCCGACCTAATCATCAGGTTAACGCTAATTGGCCCAAAATGTCCACCAATTGCAGTATTTGACAACCAAACTGGAACAGTGTACTCCTTAGACACTCGGTCGTTCATCATCTTTCGGCGAGAGTGGTCCTGTTAGCGACTCTTTCGCCAACACAAGAACTTCTCACTATCTGCATGATACGAATCTGCCAGAGCTATGTTTCAAATGAGCGTTTTCATCAAAGAAAACAGTTTTAAATTGTATTTTAACTAGCAGCAGTGATTTGCATACTTGGTATAAGGTGGCTAAGTACATTTTGAACTTTATCTAATTTATGCAAAAACATTGACACTATTGTAAAGTAAAACAACAATAAAATAAAGCTAAAGAGACATTCTGCTTTAAATTAATCTAATTTTCAAAAAAGATGAACAATTTTTTCTGTAATTTGCTTAAATTACAACCTGTTGTGGCTTTTGTAAAGTGGTAACAATGGTGTATTATCGTCTTGCGCAGAAAGTGGAATAGTGTTCTGTATACGACTATGGACGGAGTAGTCCAACACAGTGGGAGTTTACAACCCGGAGCAAGATGGCCGACTGATAGAGCGTTCCACATAGTTACTTAATCGGTGGTTATAATTAATATTATGTTGGGCTAAATTACCAAGGGTCATGGTGTACTAGGTTTCCTCGGCAGGCCGTTTAACCAGTGTTAACTCCAGTTGTGGAAATTTCCTAGTTTAGCAGCCTTACAGTGAAAATGTCTAAAATGCTGTAAGTGTTTCTAGTGAACATAAGTTGATATATAAATCCTCTTATTATTAACGGTTCTAAATTAATTATCAAAGCTAATTCCCAGACTAGTTTGATAGGGTTAATAGTGTTAAAGTATATTCAAGTGTCGATAGACCTGCGAACCTGATTTACAAAATGTGGTAATAGCCTTACTTATAGTTAGACACTTTTGCCATAACCACAAATTGCCCCTTATACAGTTGTTTGCTAAGCAACCTCTATTCTACTCTTCTCATATTAAAAAAGTTAAGCTACGAGTATTGCAGTGGTAGTGAACTACATAGAAAAATAGTGTGTAATCACTAAAAATTGTAATAATTAAAATTTCATTGTATTCAACAAATAAAGTTAGGTGATATATTCTTGTTCATATTTGAACACCTTGAATTTAGAGAGAAAGGTAAGACAAAATAGTTTTAATGGTACAAATAAATGTGTTTTCTTACCATTCCATATAAAAGATCCAATGCTCTCAGACGAATTGATTCATCCTTATCATCTAAACATTGCAAAACTAGATCCTTATGTGACTGAACAGATTTGGGATGTGATTTTAATATTTTCGACATTGCGAGAAGACCCAAATATTTTACTAAAAACAAAAAGACAGTTGTTAATAATATAATATGTAATATACAATATATTATTCTAAAACAGAAATTAGTTTATGGAAACATTGCACTATATTTCTCACATATCTGCATATAAATACAAAATCAGGCGAACAAAAAGTACTGTCCTATCTTCCTAAAAATTCTACATCAGATAAAAAAAATAAACTAAAAACAACTCCCTAAAAGAAGGAATATATATATATATATATATATATATATATATATATATATATATATTGGTCCAAGCAATTTCTACTCAAATTTGGTAAAATGTGAAAATGTATGGCCTAAACCAATCTCTACGAACCTACATTTCGTAAATATAGAAATGGTTGGGGTAGAACTCATGGACTTGTTTGTTATTTGTTTCAACCTGACTGAATATGTATGTAAAAAAAAAAGTCGGTAGGCTGGGATGCAATCCCAACATATAATATTAAATAATATAATAATATATATTGGAAAATATAATATTTTAAATAAGAATCAGTTTGGATTCCGTAAGGGGTTTTCTACCTCTTCTGCTATTTTTTTCTCTCCTGGATATGATTATAAATTGTATTGATTGAAAAGGTGTGGTTGAATCAGTCTTTTGTGATTTGTCAAATCGTTTTTGACTGTGTTGACTGTAATATTTTAATGGGAAAACTTGATTTTTATGGTATAAGGGGTAAATCAAATAATTGGATAAAGTCATATTTATTTAACAGAAAGCAGAAGATAGTTTATACTGACAGCTCTCTCAACTCATCATGTTGTACCTCAAGGTTCAATCTTGGGGCCTTTACTCTTTTTAATTTATCTGAATGATTTACCTAAAAACGTTGGTCCTGCAAAATCAGTATTATTTGTTGATGACACTACTTTGACGGTGTTTGGGCAAAGTAGTGTAGACTTAGCCATATCAGCAATTTTGGCAATGTCAAAGGCCAATGATTGGTTTATAGCAAATAATTTGAAATTAAATGTAGCAAAAACTAAATAAATACAATTTAAAACTTGTAAAATTACAGAAAAGTACCATGTGTTGAGAGAAGTGTAATTGGTGATGAGTGTCAATCACAGTCAGTAATTTTTTTTTTCACTGACTTAAAAATTGTAAAGAGAGAAAGAAAGTATTGGGAGATGATCTGTATCCTGGTCATCCTTGAACATAAAAAATAAATACTAACATTAAAAAAGTCTGCAAAATGGTTCGAAAAAGTCGACACCTGAGCATTTGAATAGTTGCTGAACTGGCTAACATCGATAAAGAAATTGTTTGACAAATTTTACAAGGAAAAGTATAAAGTATAATTGAAAAAGTATTCTAATATGGTGACGAGATTCCTTATTCCTGAGTAGAAAGAAACTTGAATGAACATTTGTGCTGACATCTTAAAAAGATTGAAAATTATCCCAACTTTAAGAAAAGTATTAACTGAAAAGAATCATGGTTTTTTGGATATGACCCAAAAATTAAACGACAATTCAGGCAGACTTACAGTTCACCAAAATAAAAGAAAGCATATGAGAAAGTCCAAATTTAAAGCAACTGCTATTTATTTTCAATATCCAACCTATTGTTCATCTTTATTGCGTGCCAAAGGGCTAATTGTTAATCAGTTCTACTATTTCGATATCTGACAGGTATTGGATGAAAGGGTGTGTAGGAAAAGATTTGTAATGTGGAAGAGTAGTTTATCATGAATTCTTCATAAGACAATGCACCAACTCATAATAATATGACATCTTCAAAATATTTTTGGCAAAGCATTAGTAGGAATATTCACTGTACACATCTGACTAATCTATGTAACTTTTCTAGTTTCCAAACATAAAGTCTGCATGAAAAGGAATTTATTTATAGTTTGTAGTTGCAGTAGACAAACGCAACAGGGCTTATGAAAAAGCTATGATATGATGACCTGGAGCATTGCTTCCAACAATGGAAGATTCAAAACAATTTAGTGGTCGAAAGAATTAGGAGGGGAGTACATAAGAGGGAATAACATTTCCATTGTGTAATTTCTTCAATAACAAATTTTGATTAATCATTCTGGTTATTTTATAAATTAATAGACTATATTAATTCAATCTTATTTGTATACTTACAATTTTGGTCCGAATCTTCAATAAGAATTCGTAACTTTTGAACACACAACTGAAACATAAAATTAAAACAACTGATATATATATTTTTTTTTGTTTTAAGAAAACTGTTTTAAAAAGCTGCATAAAATGAAAAAATATTTCTATTGAACACTATATAGCTATGAAAAATCTATATTTTGGAACATAAAAAGAAAAATTGAGAAATTATTATTACTTTCTGGTAAGATGAAGACCAATATCTTAAGTACACATATTTATAATAATTATGTTATCAGTATGGAATAAGAATGAGGAATTGGACAAACTCATAGGAGGGGAGGATTATGTTTGATTTACAAAAGCTCAAAGAATAAGTGGCTACAACAAATTGAGAGAATAGTAAACTAAGGGGATTTGTACGGAAAGGTTTATGTAATAGAAAGAAAAGCTGATCAAGAGAAAGATTTTCATTTCATTTTATCCCCAAGGTAACAATTTACATATTATTAAAATAATAAAAAAAGCGCATAAGCGTTAAAATAAATAAAGTTAAAATTAATCAAAAATAAACTTACAAAACACAAACAAACTATTTAAACTTTATGCTGGGTGATAAGCAACCTAACAAATTCATAATCAGCAATAGCTGATAGTTAGCGCTTGACAAAACACAATGATTTCCTGTATTTTACGTACTTTGTTGTGATATTTGTTATTTACCCAAATGATTATTTATTTATCTATAAATGTAAAAATTAATGAAATAAATTGTTTTTCCACTTCTGATAAATAAGTAGTTCCTATTTTTTGTCGAAAGCTAATTTCTGATATAGCGGAAGTTCATCCTATAAAAGTTAAAGTTGTAACATTTCACATTTTTGGGTTTCTAAGTTGGGTTAGTACTTGGTTCAATATGTGACAAAGAGAGATATCACATCAGGAAACTTGCGTCATCTCCTGTATTTCAATGGTATATTCGAAGCCTCGTATAGACGGATAGACAGTGTTCCAAAATCGGTTAAAGTTATAGAATTATGAGTAAACAATTTGTATGACTGGAAAATGCTAAATATTTAAATAAATAAATATTGTAAACTTTTTATAGTTATTAGATAATTTTAAGAAATAATAATTTCCCCAAAAGATTAAAACATATTAAATTCAGTGTGGTGTGTTACAGTGCAAGCTAATTGTAAGGTTAACCCTAATTGTCCAAAAATATCCACCAATCGCACCATTTGATAACCAAGTGGGAACAGTGTACTCCATAGAGACTCATTCGCTCACCTCCTTTCGGCAAGAGTGGTCCTGTTTGACTCTCCCGCCACCACAATTAGGCTGATTGACTCAGATTTTGCTTCGCTTCAAGAGAGCGATGCAACAAATAAGCTATTCATATGAATAAACAGTTTATATTCTTGTTTAAAAAAAAATAAAGTCAGTGATTAGCATCCTGGTATAGACACGCTTACACACAACCGTATGTAAATTATATTTCTCTGAAGTATATTTGCTTGAAAAAAGACTAAAATCTGTTAATTTCAATAACAGTAACTATTAAGACAATTAATTGTTACATGAAAAACTTTCTTTTCATTTTATGGATACGTAAAAAAAATCATTAAATAAAGTTAACTTTTGGGTTCATTGTATGAAACGAGAAAAGAGGTTTGAGACTTGAATTAATGTTTTGTGAATTAGTATTCAGATTAATGAAAGACAATCATAAATTAGAAATTGTTAGGTATAAGTAATTATAGGATTAAGAATTTCCATCAAAGACACTAAAGACATTGGACGATAGTAGTTTGTTAAAGCTAAGAATTCTAGATTTATATATTCACATAAATGTATATTTTTCAGGAGGTCCTCCATAAAATCAATTTATTATTACCGGTATGTATATGTCATGTATGTAATTTCAGTATGGAAGAGGAAATATCTACTCCTGATAAATCCGAGTAATTTAAACCACGTGTGATTTATTTGTAGTTAAGTACATTTTCTTACATGAACCCGAAAAAATCATCAAGTGTCTGTCCTTTCTCACAGAATGGCGCCCAATTAAGTTTCAACAGTGTTTTTAAATACAAATTCAGTAAATTTAATAATTGTAAAATAAATTCTTTAAATTTCACAAGTACTGAAAGGTTACAAAGTAAATATAGAAGACATTAAACAACCTACCTGAATAGATGCACTATGGTTTGGCATTCCTGATGATATTGAAATTAAAACTGAAACAAAAGAAAAACTTGAATCAGTGATTATATCAGATTCACAACTTTAACCCAAGAATCACATCCATCGTCAAATCATTTTTATAGATATAAAAATAAAATCTGACGCAGGATCAATTCCATAATCTACCATGATATAAAGTCCATTTAAAGTGTTCCGGTAAAATTTTTGTTTGTGGATTCCTGCATGAATACAGAGTTCAAAAATAATAATTTAAATCTTTTTCACAACTCTGATTTTTTATGACACGGACTGATTCTTGCATTTGTAAGAGTTTGCATTAACTTATATTACTCAGAACTAGTTAACCCTAGGTTGATGAAACAAAAACCATTTTAATCAGGAAAATCCATCCTAAATATTATGTCCAATACATATTTAATAAAATTTGTATTCAAAATAGTCAAAATCCAACTAAACAATTGACATCAAAACTGACAAATATTTAATTTTAAAGGCATATTTCCCAAAAAAAGAATGTAATCTTAGGCTTATTTTAAAGGTGTGTAGCTAACTAAATATACTGTACTTACAAAAAAAAATAAATAAAATAAAAAATCATCACAATGATTTGCTTCTTTTACAAGTTACAATTTTCCAAAAACTGTAAATTTTAACAAAATCAAATTTTTTACCCTTTATATCTTTGTTGCGACAAAGTTTAAAAATCTGAAATTTTTACAGATAAACCATCTATTGTGTATTATACTACTGAACAAATTTCATGTTTGAGATTTATCTACAAGACCTGTTACAGGATCTTAAAAATCCACAAAAAACATATTTTTAGTATATCTGACGGAGCATTATTTCGACAATGTATTATTCTTATCAGTTATAATTTTATGTTTCTATTCATAAAATAACAATCTCAGAATATACAGTAAAGAGTTTAATGTTTCTGAACTTTTAGTTCGATTATCTAAAGTTACAAAAAAAGAAGGAATTCTAGTTGAACTTCAGAAAATAAAACATAAAACAAATGATTCTGAATCAATATAAAATGTTAAGTTACATTATGAAGATGATGAGTATAGCCGACTGATGTCAGGGGAAAAAAACTATGTAAGTTTAAAAAAAATAGCATCAAAATTCAGAAACAAAAAAGCTAATTCTATGTAATCTTAATGAGCTGTTATATTGGAATTCAAAAATAAATATCCAGATATGAAGATCAAATATCTGCGAACTAAGCCCTAAATGGATCTGGTTTCAGCAGGTGGATCTGGAATGAATTTTGTAAGTGTATGTCTATACCACCAGAATTCGACTTAAAATAGGCTACAAATATCTGCTAGTTTGTGCCATCAACAACTATAAATGCACGATTAGTAATTGTGATTTATGTCCAGGGAAAGAAGCTTTGTCTGATATTTTTTTTTTTTAAATCAGAAGGTGAGACAATGGCAAACAATATCACTTTTAAACAATGGATCTCATCAGAAAGAACAGAACTAGTAACTATAATCAAGCCAAGAGATAAATTTTTTGAGCTGTTTGCTGAGAAGCTTATTGCATTAAAATAATAAATGTCCCAACAAAGATACATGTCAAAATTTTTAATTTGTTGAAATTTACCGTTTTTGAAAAATTGTAACTTGTAAAGGAAGCAAATCTCAGTGTCGAATTGTTTTCTAAATACAGTACATTTAGATAGCTACCCCCCCCCCCCAATTAAGGTTGAGATTACATTCCTTCTTATTGTAATATGCCTTCAAAAACTGAAAATTTATCAATTTTGATGACAAGTGTTAATATAAGTTATCGCAAACCTTACAAACACAAGAATCAGTGTGTGTCTTAAAACAAACAAAATTCTAAAATTATTATTGTTGGGCTCTGTAATAATGTAGGAATTCATAATAAAAAAAGTTTTGATTATAAAATGGTTAAAGCAACACCTATTGGATCACTGAAATAGATGGACCCAAAAGGGACTGGATGGATATGGATACTCGATAAACAGGCCTGTTTCATTCACAAAGGTCTTTCCAATCTCTAGGACTTTACACTACTTTATGCATTTCTGGCTTGACAGTTGCTGTATTATTTAAAGGAGATAACGTTCCTCTAATTCGTTATTTATTTATTTTTAAAATTAACTCCATTTCATTAACTGCTATAATTATATATTTATTTAATTTCCTGTATCCAAGAAGAGCCTTAATGTTTATTATATTAAAGGTTAAATTCACACTTCTGAAATGTTTCATTTCCAATAACTCATGTTACCCCCCTCCCCAATTAACCTCTGTTCTTCTCAGTTCACCTTAGAAACTACATATAGTATCACACAACTCATTAGTAAGTCAATTTTGATTACTTTTCAAACTATGGTTAAATGCAAAATTAGTATAAACATGAACAAACATTATCTTTCATTTACTTGTAAAATTCCATTATTATAAATGTTAGGGATGGATGATGTATACTAAATGTAAGTACAACTACAAATTAATGATTAATTTAGCAAAAAATCTTCAGAGTCAAAAAAACAAGACTAGTCCTGAGCATTTTCAAATAACTTTTCATGCTTATAAAATCTAGTATGTTCAACTCAGAACAATGGAATCTAACAAGTTTATATTGTGTAATTTCTTCTTACAAAAACTATAAAGGTTTTTGAAAAAAAAATGTAGCACCATTATTCAACTTTTTTATTTTGTTAAATGACCATTTACGTTATACATTTAAAAAAATGCAGATCGCTCACTGGAGGGGGGCAACACCAGTCTTTTTTTACATGCTCAGTCTGGTTCAGCCATTCATTGGAGAAAGATTGTGTGTTGCAGCATTTTACATCGGTCCAGATGCAAATTTACTGTGTTGTTCGTTCGCGGTTTGTCCAGTGCAGTATCAGTCAAAAGAGATTGGTGAATGTCACATTGTTTTCTTTGGACCTTTTATGTTCAATAGTGTTTTATTATAGAATTAAATAAATTTTGCATTAAAATGGATCCCTCTGTACCTGGTACATCAAGACAAAGCTTCAATGACTTTCAGTATCATGATCAAGATGACAGTGATAACAAACAACACTTAGCCAATGATCAGATTCAACGATGTGTCGATGACGATTCTTATGATTCAGAAATTGAATATCAAAGTGAAGATGATCCAGATATTGGTTCAGAGTGCTTCACATGGTCTATCTCTACCAGCGGTATGAGACCAATTGAATTTGCTAAAATTGACGGTTTGCAAGGAACCAATCCCGGGTGAAGAAACACCACTTGACTTTTTCAACCTTTTATTAGACGACATTATTCTTGAAAATATCTGTAAATATTCAAATAAGTATGCATTTAAAGTATTTTTTAAATGTTCTTTGACTCCACAATCACGGATAAACTCTTGGAATGAACTATCCGTCCCAGAAATTAAAATTTTCATTGGTATCTTATTCCACACCACCACAATTATGTCTATATTACGCTGCATTTATTTTTACAACACTACTAGCAGTAAACAACAGAAAGATCCCCCTGGACAAAATTCAATTGATTGTAGATTTTTAAAATACTAAAATGCAAAGTGTGTATTATCCTCCACACTTTGAAGAACTTTCATTAGACGAAGCCATGGTTTTATGGCAAGGGCGTTTACATTTTCGACAATATATTAGGGTAAGAGACATCATAAGTATGGTGTCAAATGAACACCAAGGTTTGATTTTTAAAATTTTAGTGTATAGAGAGGGTCAAATGATAAAGAAGTAGGCGGCATAGGGCATAAAGATAATGTACTTGTTGAAAGAAAAGCTTGGACAGGGACACTCTGTATACATGGATAATTTTTACAACAGCTATTAACTGGCATCCAGCTCTTGACGAATAAAACATACTGTACCGTTACTTTACGTATTGACAGAAAGAACGTCCTACCTGAAATAAAATCAGGTGTTCTAAAGAAATCAGAGACCATAGCAAAATATGACCATGGCAAATGGAGGGATAAGTGCGTGGTTTCTTACATTTCTACAGATTTCGAGAACAAAATGATTAAGTTTATAGATAAAAGAGGCTGTATTAAGGTAAAACCTTTTCCGATTGTTAAATACAATTGTTACATGAGTGGAGTTGATAGAGCTGATCAAATCATGGCTTATTATCCCTGTGAGAGGAAGACACTTCGCTAGTATAGGAAGATCTTTACACATATATTGCAAATGATTCTCCTAAACTCCCATGGATTGCCCAAAAATGAGCTTTTATGATTATAGACTATTGATTATAAAAGGACTTCTTCCTGTTCTCGTGACGTCCGTAGAATCTCCATCTCAGAAGAATTAAGAAAAGGGGCACACAAAATTGCTCAAAGTACCGAGCACAACTAAAGCAACAGGATAAAGCGGAAGAATTGCCGAACTTGCTAGAAAAATAAAAAAGAGCTTTCTTCTGTGAGTCATGTCCAGATAAGGCCCACGTCTGTGTTTAGGCCCATGTTTTGAGGCCTACCATGATTCTAAGAAAACTTAAAATTTGGTGGTTGGTAGGGTTGTAAATATTTCTATAGTTATAAATAAATAACAATAATGAAGAATTTAGTGTGTAACTACGGGAATGTAATGGTGGCGACACTCACGAGAGGTGTTAGCAACAATGGCATACCTCTGTGTGATGCAGCCCGGTCATAGTGACCGATAATTTATGACATCACAATTCTCAGGAATTACGGCTAAATTCCAGCACTGGACCTTTATTTCTGCATTTTCAACTGAAAAGGTAAGATTTAAAAGTAAAAAAATTTTTTAGCATTCCACAAGCTAAATATATTATATTTCAGCACTGAATGTGTTAAAAGAATAAATCAAAAATATTTAATTTTAAAGCTTGAAGTGTCTTAAAAATAAACGAATAATATATTTTATATTGATACAAAAATAAGTATTAGTATCTTAATGCAAAGCAGTTAAAACATGAAAAATGTAAGTATGAACTAGCATTACCTGCGATAACAGTGTTGATGCATTCGTACAGCAAAGACATGGCTGAAGTGCTAAAACATACAACAATTCCCATAGCAAATAATATGATAGATTTCCCATATTTTAGTATGTCTTATAAACACATGTTAAGAGAATTTTAGATTATTTGCCAACTTATATATATATATATTTCAAAAGTTGTAAAAGGGTAGACATTTTGAAAATATCTATGCTGACACAGCAAAGAGAGGGGCTATTTGTTTGTTACCGTCAATGTTCAATACTGATAACAATTGGAAAAAACGAATTAAAATTTTTTATAAATTGAATTTAAAAAATAATAAATGTAAACCTTTTTTTAATACTTTACAAGATAATTAAGTGATTACAATATTTTTTTACGCTCTGTATACTTATTTAAATTTATAACTATTACAATCATATGTCAAACATCAAACATCAAACATCAAATAGACAGTTTTAAATAATATTTCAAGTGAAACATATACGACCTAGACTGGGAATTGAACCCAGGATATTTGGCTTTATGCGCCAATGCTCTACCAAGTGAGCTATCCTAGTTGCTTACCAGTATAGGGCGTACATTTCTCAATTGCCTTTGCTTTTGCTACAATTTTCGAGCAATCATATTAATTACTTCGTTACAAACAACATTCAAATTAATATCTACTCAAATTGCAACCCCTACGTATGTATTGGTAGAGCATTGGTGCATAAAGCCTGGGTTCAATTTCCAGTCTAGGTCGTATATTTTCCACTTGAAATATTATTTAATTATAACACTAGCTGGTATAAAAAATCGTATAAGTGTTAAAATAAAAAAATTTAAATCAATAAGACAATTTTAGTTAATATAACTTTTTTGTGAACAATGTTAGATAAATAAAACTAAAATTCTGTTAATGTGTTTTCTAAAAGTCTACTGAAATATTAAAAAAAAAAAAAAGTCTATTTCAAAAATTAGACTTTATAATTTTTTGGAACACTGTATAAGCTAGCATTTTTGAAAAACACTTTGTACATAGCTTTAACAAAGATCTTTTAAAGGACGACTCTCGCTTTTTTATTAGATATTGAAATGATGTTGATGTTTAGGTCTAAACAGGAAGTTATAAAATACAAATAATTTCTTTTTTTAAATTGTGAACTATATCTTAATTACTAATAACAATTTTTTTTTTTTTAATAAAGAGAGTAAAGAAATAAAATATACAAAAAAAACTACCATAATTAATTACTGTCAGTTGGAAAAGTATGGATACTCGAGTTTGGACGCTAACATAAAATTAACTACATGACCTAAAACATATCCAATTATACCACAATTTTTCTTGTTTAATTTTGCGTTGATTGATATCAAAGTAGATTTTTATTTTAATGCTATATTATTTTTATTGTGGTTGGGACCTTTTTTTCACCTTCTGAAAAAGAAAAAAAATATTACTATGCTTTTAATTGTTGATTTTAATTAGTAATGTTAAAAAAAAACAGGTAAGTTTTTGTTCCAACCATAATAAAAATAACGTAACATTAATATAAAAAATCAACCATGACATCAATAATACAGTATTAAATAAGGAATTAATCAGATTTGTTTTCGGCCACTTGGTTAATTTTATATTAACGTCCAAACTCGAGCGTCCATACTTTTTATAACCAACGGTAGTCATTAAGTTTTACTCTCATAAGAATCATATGTCCAAACTCCATTTAAGTTTTTGGTCATTGAATCTGTGAAATTTTGTTATACTTTAATGCATATACAGTATAGAAAAATGATGTACTATTAAAATATTGCAGGATTTTTTGGAAAAAAAAGCTCTTTACAAAAAACAAATTAGCATAGTAAGCAAATCATATTAATTGCATTATCGTATTACAACTTAATAAGTAGCAGCAAACAAACATTACAAACCAAACTCTTTGTAACTTTTTAATGAAATAAATGGGTACGAACATTGCCCAATTATTGTACAAATTTCCTCATTCAAACAGGAGTATAAAAACACAAAAATATGCTTTAAAATATATTGCTATAAGTTTTTTTTAAGGAATCAAGATTTCAATAACTGCAGCCAAGGCTCACGTTACCTTTTTTCTAATTACTATAATTTTTCTTCACTTGTGGCTTAATTTATTAATTTTCACAGTACACCAAAATTTTTTTAAAATTGATAGAGCCGATTGTGAGAAATTTTATCTATAATGACGATGCTATATGGCAATTTTTTTTACAATGAAGATTTTTAAACAATAGAAATTCATATGTTTTGTTAGGGTCTAATATAACCAACACCTAAAAAAAAAAAAAAACAAATATTAACAAAATAGGTTGAATCATTTTGGATACTAATAGAAAATTTACTTTCCATATCACAGACAATTGACACCAATTAAAAAACCATTATTTTATTAGATGATAATTTTAATGTCATTTGTAAAAATTTGGTTTATTTTGGGAAATAACAATATTATCTCTTTTTTATGAATAAAGGACTGTCCATTAGGAGGTGTAAATAGATATATTTTTAACTGTCATTATTATTTTAACCTAAAGTAGAAAATTTATGATTAAATTTGGAACAAAATATCTGGTATATTACAGCCTCTGTTTCTCTTGATTATGTTAATCTTGTGAAGGTAGTTCTGAAACACATTTTTATATAATTGTGACATTATTAGGCGAACAATAGTTTCAATATTCTCATTAAGCATTTGAACTATTTGTGGATTATTAGCGTCCATTTGTTCTTTCATAAAGCCCCAAAGGAAAAATCAAGGTGATAGATTACATGATCTATGTGGCAAATTATATCCCTGTTTCATGAAATAATCTGTCCTAGATATTTCTCGCATAATGCAACCGTTTTGACAGCTTGTGTGGCTCATAGCTCCATCCTGTTTGAAATAAACATCGCCTAAGTCAATTTAATCTATTGTAGGCCAAACGATTTCTGTTAGCATTGTGAAGCAATGTTCGAGATTAACTGTCATTAAATACCACCTTTATCATTCTCGAAAAATATAGCCTGATAACATCACTGGTCCAAGAGAGCACCAAAACAGTTACTCATTGTTCATTACTCAACAAATATTCTAAGGTTTCGAAGCTCCAAATGTGGTAGCTTCACGAACCCATCAATTGGAAAAGTGCCTCTTCATTAAATATAATGTTGTTTAAAAAATTGGAGTTACCTGCCTGCATTCAACGAATGAATGACGTTAAGTTGTGTCAGATGTACTTTGTAAGCATGTAGACCGTTATTCAAAATGTGATGTAGGCTAGCCTTAGAGATGGCCAATTGCTATGAACATCTTAGAATTGATAAACCTAGGATTTCAGCAAGATTTTCAGTCATAGAGTTAATTTTTACAGCTGATCTGCCATCATTTTTATGGACTTACATCTTACATCAGTAATCTGGACAGTTCACTTAAATTTAGCAATTAGTTTTACAATACAGTATGAGAAAGGTGTTTGATTACGACTAAAAAATCTCTATGCGAAATGTTCACCATTTTTAGTGCATTTTCACAATTTCCAGTCATTGTTGGAGAGTATATGAATAAATATTCACGTAACTGTTAATAAATATCATCTAAAAGTGTGATTGTTGAAAAAAATAAATAAATAAAAAAATCAAAATGAAACCTCTTTATGGATAACCCTTTATAAGAACTAAGAAATGAAATGGTGAAAAAACATAACAACATGCTCCATCTAGAACAACATCCCTAATTTAAAAGCAACATATTTTCTGTAACAAGAGTAAATTTCACTATTTTTAAATTGAAACTTTGGCGTACGTCAGGCATAAACTTGTAACAAAATTATATTCAAATATTAAGCTCCCCCTCCCTACCCCCCTCCAATGGTAGACTTATAGTTTAATATTTATATCCCAAATTACTAAACATCAGCGATCCATCCTGGGTGTGGTGTTTAACTATCTTTCAGGGTTCTGTATCCTTAATTAAGGACACTATTCAAAAGGCCTTAGACTTGGGTAATTCACTGAAAACCCTGTAAAACTATCAGGGTTTCATTGGAAAAAAAACTATCAGTTTCCTTACAATCCCAAAGGGGCACAAAAACAATTATTTACACCATACTAAAACTGTATGTAATCAAAAGAAACTTAATCTGGCAATTTTTTCATACACGTATCTTGTTTATAGCTGGTATATCTCTAATTACTATTACTACGGTTAAATTGTGCAACTGATATAATATGTGATACAAGGAAAGAAGTGCAAAGTGAAAACTGAGGTTTAATGGTATAATTTTTTTTTATTATACCAGATGAATACATTGCACATTCCTATTGATCTACAGTTTACAATTATTGCTTTGTGTTATTACAGTTAAATGGTGGAATAGCTATAGAGTGTAGTAATTGTGAATAAACATTAACTACGATAAGTTATTGTTTGGTTTTAGGTTAGAATTTAATAGGGCACATAGCCCATTAGATTGGTTAGATTTTGTATGGACAGGAGACAGGCTTACCTTGAAAAATGGTCCTTGATATTACCTAATAAGTAAGAAAACACACAAAAAAAACTATAGTTTTTAAATATTTCGTAAACACTGTTCACTTTCTCAATCAGTAGAGTTAAGAAGAAGACTGAAGACTGAGTCTTTTTGTGTGTGTTTTCTTACTTATGTACTATTAGGTAATATCAAGGACCATTTCCAAGGTAAGTCTGTCTCCTGTTCATACAAAATCTACGATAAGTTATGTTAGATTAGAAATGTATATCAAATTTATTCAATTATAACTTAATTGACAATTACAAAAACATTATATCAAAAACTCAACCATCATGGATATGGCAGGTTTACCTTAGTATATTTTAAAAGTATTATCTTAATTGGTTCAATAACAAAATGTTTTTAATAAGAGGTTTGTTCAGAAACTTACTGACCTGAATTTTGTCTGTGGAAATAAATGAAGCATATAAGGTGATCTTAATTGAAGAGGAGGGTGTATCCATGTATTTATTTCCTACAAACAGAGACGACCAGTCGTTCATACTCAAAGTCCAGTGATATTCATTTTCCACAAAATGATGGAACAATTTAAGAAACAGTAATGTATCAAATTTTACATTAAGCTTGGCAATACAAGCGGTGTTTGGTGATGATGTCATGGTTATAAAATTAAGGAATGGTACAACTTTTCTTTTTAAGTTGCATATTGGTAAAAAGTACTCACTATTTGGTAGGTCTGTAACAAGACAAAATGACAAAGTCTTTAACCAAGTGTTGACTTTGATTATGCAGACCGTGTCGTTACTATCTGATAATTTCAGATGAGGTAAGGAAATAAGCACTGGTTTGGTATTTGACAGATTTCAATATGAATCCTAGTCTTGCGGGGAGTGTCTATGAAAATCATGTCAAAGATGCAAACAATAGAGCAGAACCAACTCTAGCAAAAAGTTTCGTAGGACATATTCAATTCTGCAAACGGTGAACATGACTTCACAAACACCATGATCACCGCTGATGAGCATTGAATTTATGAGTTCAACCCAGAAACCTAACTCAGTTGTCATAGTAAGGATAACACTGAGACAAACAAAAGCACAGGAGCTGCTGGAAAATGAAAATTCAATAGTCGCTAAGTACACTCATAAACTAGCTGCCAGTGAGTAGCATTCCTTGCGAGTAAGTAAATTCACAAACATGCATGAAGGTTTCCCCCCCCCCTCTATTCCTTCACTTGTTTCTGCGGGAAAAAATTTAGTTGTTCTGTGGGTTATAACTGCTTCTCATATGACGATCCCTGACCTCAACTTTCCTGTAAGAGAACCTGCAATAACTCTATTTCCTAAAGATTTGTTTTATTTTCATACCCTCAATCTATATTATCGTTATATTTGACTACTAAGTGTTTTATTACAAGGATCTTACATCTAATACTATTTTGTGTGTAACAAAGAGTTTGGTCAATACAACATCTAACTAAACTGTGGCAACTAAGGTTTTACCTGTGGATGAGGTTGGTGAGGGGTTCTATCAGTTTCTTACCAAGGCGAGGTTCTAGCGGGGTCAACGCACCAAACTGAAAAGAAACAAAAATCAACCAAACTAAAGCTTTAAGGGCATTGTTACCTGGCGATGAGTTCGATCAACTGTTGGGTAAGTTTTCTGCCGACTCGAGGCTCCATGAGAGTCAGTACACCAAACTGTAACAACTTTAGCTTAGGAAAGAACACTAGGCTACAAATATATACTGGATACTTCATATTGAGCTGGATTAACCTTTTCACAAAAATGGGCTAGTTTGTTCAATGTTTAAGAATTAAATAAATTGTTAAATTATTTAATTTTGGCTGATCCTAATATTATAGTTGCCTATTTTTGTTCATATTTAACGACAACAAATATCTTAGATTTCATGTCACTTTTTTTAT
Source organism: Aphrophora alni (assembly GCA_963513935.1). Lineage (NCBI taxonomy): Eukaryota > Metazoa > Arthropoda > Insecta > Hemiptera > Aphrophoridae > Aphrophora > Aphrophora alni. The sequence goes on along the minus strand of OY740766.1, from coordinate 6,737,298 downwards.
TGTTGTTATAATATTATTATTTTTTCATATTCCATGTTAGTTTTTTATTATTTTAATAGCAGTTTTAATAATCCTGTGACAGTAACAGCCCATGAATCTAGGTTTGTTTGACAAATTTTAAACAGGTGATGTATGGTCAACATATCAAGATCTCATTAATGTAACTATAACTTTTACAATCAGAATTCACTATTAATAACAGATTCCCTCTTCAACTTATGATGATGGCTCAATACCATACTTTTTTATGCTTCTATGGGAATTGAATTCAAAATTGCTGGTATACAAAGTGATAACGACTAGCCCAACCACAAGTGTCAGACAAAGGGCTATGCCAATGAGCACATCATAGTAGTTAGGACAGACAGTTCATACCAAATTTAACTCTCAATTGGTGTCGGAATATTATCAGACCTTAGTGAAGCTCTCAACCATTAACCAGGTAGAGTTACCATGGATAACTGATGATAAATGATATGAGGGGAATAAGAAGATTGACAAACTGGCTAAGAAAAGGACATTGGTCTGGAACCTGGTTCCGGAGTAAGTAGAGCTTTAGCAAGAACTGTCATAAAAAAAGTGGATTAAAATAGAGACAAATGAGAAGAAGTCTCAAGAGGGAAAACTCTATGAGTAATTATATCAACCCAAGTCTTGAGCTTTGGAACGTTCAAGAAATATCTAAATAATTTGGAGCTGACACAAGGAATCCTGAAATGCAGATTGTGTTATTACACAGAAATAAAATAGGATTATTTTTTAATGTTACAACAGTCGGTACATGATGGAATTCCATGATAATGGAAATAATGAGATAATTATTTAATTAGTTAAGAATAGAGTTAAAGAACATGGTACACAGTTGGAAGTATGGCAAATCTAATTCAAATTTTGCAAATCATTTATTAGACATAGGACATAATTTTGATCCTAAGTTAAATGTTAAACTTCTGCATATGGAACAAAAAAGTAGGAAACTCAATAACCTGGAATGTTTAGAAATCAATAGATCAATTTTAAATAACCATACATCCAACTTAAATGAACAAATATATCTTAACTCATCACCACTATTGAGACCAATTATGTAACCTTTGTTTTCTAAAACACCCCTACTTCCACCCTACAGGTTAGATTATTGACCTTTCTTTTGTCATTTATCAACCCCTTTACTCTTCTAACCTTTCCTTTTGTCTCACATTTTTAGTTTAGACTTGTTTTGTTTTCAATTTAGTTGCTTGAAAATGCCTAACGGCGAAACATATGTCGCAATTAAAGCTATTTTGTGGAATTAAATAATCATCTCATTATTTCCATTAGGATAATTTTGTTAAACTCTAATAACTTATGACAATTTAGAATTTCCCATTAACTTAAAGAGATTTGGAGGATGCATTCTTATGTTGCAGTTTGAGCTTGCCTATAATAACAATATGGATGCTGCTTCCAACTCTTTTAAGTTATAACAAATACAAATCATAGATTGTGAGTGTATGTATGTGAGTGTCTTTGTTTTTAACTTTTTAAAAAGCAGACTTTGTACAGTATAGTATATTTTATAATCATTAGGACAACTTGAAAATGATTCCAGTAGGATCGACACCACAATCATTGTAGAAAGAAAAAGTCATTGCGGAAACAAAATTACATACACTTAAATTTAACATATTACATTATTTTCTTTTTTTAAACATGAAGGAATAAATCAATATTAATATTAAAAACAAACACAATAGACTAAACAACTGACCAGTTTAATTATTTTGATAAGCATCCAGTTGTTGGTGGAAGTTGTCATCAGTTTAAAGAAAACCGGAGCAAGACTCAGATAATTCTTAGGATTCTTCCTGGCAAGTTCACACACTACATTAACTGCTGCAGACTGTACACCTGGAAAAGAAAACATTCTTTATTCCAGAGTTTTTTAAAGAAAAGATATTAACACATCATTCAAAGTCAGCAGAGTAGTTCAAGAACTGATGGTAGGGCTATATTTTCCAATAGTATAAACGGTAAAAAAAAATATTAAAAAAAATTTTTTTTTTTTAAATTGATCATCAAGACATCATTGTTTTAGAGAATTAAATTACCTAATTTCCCTTTTTATATTGGAGTCGTAGCACTTTGAAGATTAAAAATCACAAAGTTTTTTCCACGCAAAATTCTGGAAAACTGTGATTTTGAACATTATATTTTCACACTTCTGTACATGGCTAATTTTTAAAGTAAAAAAAATAAACAAAATGAATATTTTTTTCTAGCACCCGTACTGATATAAGAAAAAACCTTGCAGTTACCCACAATTTCCGATTAAAGTTACAATTTTTTTTTTTTAATTCTATTTATTACAGTCACGTTAGGTAGTAAAAAAAAATATATGAGAAATGTTACACAATTTTTATGGTCTAAAAAATTATTTTTAATAACTTTTAATTGAATTTGTATTTTCTGTGTTATTATAATAAGACAAAGCTGTTATTGTGTTGTGATTTAAAAGTAAAATAGGAATAACAAAAACTTTAATGTCAAAATTATATTCAGGACTTAAAAAACATCTGGCCATATCCAACTGTTTTCTGACTGTACACACACACACACACACACACACACACACACACGTACCCACGTACCCACATGCTTTGAAAACCAGAAACATAAGAAGTTAAAATTCTGGTTTCCACCAATCTTATTTAATAAAGTAAATATTATTTATTAATAGTTTAATCACCAGCATCAGGATCCTCCAACTTGTCTTTCAGTCGAGGAAAAGCTGGCCTCAAGGCTTCAGGGAATCTTAAGAAGACTTTATACATCATTAAGACAGCTTTCTTGCGTAGATAAGGTTTGGTTGATGTCAACTGAGATCACACAAAAGTAATGCAAATTATTAACATCTGAGATTTATAAATGTAACATTTAAAATAGTTTTTAAAGATAGAAAATAATCCAAAACACATTTCATAATTATCAATTATTTTGAAATCAATTTTTAAACAGATGTAATTACTATTATTAGAATGTTAAATAATAACTCGGATGTGAAATTTCACAAATGAACATATATTGTGACAGCTGTTTCGCAATTAAGCACTTCACACAACTAGTTGTCACAATACATAACTAGTGTCAAGAAACAGCTGTCACAATATATGTTCATTTGTGAAATTTATATGTGAATTATTATTTATCTTAATATGGAATTTCGCCAAATACGACTGTGTTTACACTTATTAGTATGTCGCATATTTAGTTGGCAGTATATATTCAAGGGTTGAGGTTGTACTATTTCCTGTCTAAAAACATTGCTGTAGCAATAATACAACACACAGGTGGAAAACTTGTCGTTTAACCTTTTAACGATGGGGGTATATTGGAATTATTTACACCAGGAATTATGTACGTCTATAGACATATTGGACTTAAAAGTGTACCATGTCTTCAAACATTTTTATACTTTATAGTCTAACACTAAGCCAGTCTTTGAACATAACGGTACTGTACAGTGGTGATATCTATTAAAATTTGTTCAATTAGAAAACGCACAATAATGGTTCACCAAGTGGTTTTAACACACGGTGTTTTTAAGATGACGTTAATGCAGCTACGGTTGTTTTGTGATGTATTATATTTATTTATTAGATACACACAGTTTTTATTTTATGATTTTCAATATTTTTTGTGATTTCGTTACTGTTCTTCTAGTTAAATAAATAATTTGTTTTATTTTTCACATATTTATGTGTTTTAAAGAAATTAATACAAATATTTGGATATTACCACTGTTTAAAATTTTTAAGAGTTACAATTTGAATATCCACTAAACTTTCTTTTGTCTGTAATTGGCTCATCCGTATTGGGGAATTAAACAGCACAGAGGGGGAAAAAAAATTATAAGAATAATAATGCAATAGGAATACATCATACAGTCTATATTAATTAATACCTGACATGCAAAAACACTGATTTGTTTTTTTTATGAACGGTTTAAATTTTTTTAAAGTTGTAAGTACTACATCAGAAAGCGGGATCAATAGGTGCTATTATAATAGGTAATAAATAGCTAAACATCAAAATAGATTTATGTCTAAAAGAAAATAGTGATTCTGTAAACAGTAAGTAGAACTGTCCTTGTTGGAAGCATAAACACTCTTATTACTGTTTATATTTTACTGTAATTCTTTAATCTTTTCTTGCCCAAATTAATTTATGCATAGTGGTTGTACCAATCCATATTAATATTAAATTAGTATTACTTCAAACATACATAATTTGTTATTTAGACCATATAAAATGTATTCATGTCTAAAAACCAAATATGTTATGTATTGTTTAAATATAGCTTCTGAGATTTATCAACTAAGTCTTTTTTTTAACGTAGGAAAAATGTTTTATAGTAAATAAATAATTTTGTTTTTAAATATGTATATTCAAAAGATTATTTATTTATTATGAATCGCCTGAAGATTTATGCAAATAATTTCTTATGGTATAACATCAAAAGTAAAATCAAACCAAATATTTGTTTAAAATTATTAGAATATATATGTATATATTAATGCTATGAAATATAGATTTACACATAGAGTTATGAGTTAGTATTTTCATACTGGGAGTACCAAACTTTGGAACTGATTAGCAGCCAAGCTGAATTTGATTTATGTGGTTGTAATTAAAACAATAGCTTTACCATAAAAATAAATAATAATATAAGTGTTGTAATTAAAAAATTCAATCTTCCGCGAACAAACTGGTCATGTATGTAAACCTTCACAATCCTCTCTGAAAATATTTGGCTCACTGTATTTGATAACATGAGATCATTTGTTATGTTAACAATTTCAGCTTCACTACTAACAGCTAGACCTCAATTCTCATTATCATTTAAATCACTACAATTTTGGGTCAATTCGCACAAGATTGATTCAGTCCTACCATAATAGACTAGATAGTAAAAATACTAAAGAAAAAAATCCCAGGTTTTGTATACCAAGTTTAATAAAACCAAGTAGTTTAAACAAATACATGCACAATATGTCTGTCAATAGTAATTATTTACTAATAAAATAGACTCGAGACTATACAGCTTGGGCTGAGGTATAAATATTATTAATTTGGATACACAATAGTCTATAAAACAGTTACATTACAATACTTTTCAATCGTAAGGCCTTATAAAATATGCCCCTATTTCCACAGTACACATTTTATGCATGGGTTTTATATTCCAAATAAATACTGGCAGTTGCCTTTGGAATTACTTTATTGACAATGATATTATTGTAGTTGAGTGAGAAAAATGTGCAACTTTTTTCACTTCTATAGAAAAAATAAAGCTATCGTATTCAGTTATCAGAATATAATATGATCTGACTTTTATATGCCATTCAATTTTTATTGATATGTTCTTATTTTGATTTATGATCAGTTGTGTCATTTTATAGCTGTTTGTTGAATATGAATGACAAATGCAATACGTTATCTTTGTTACATTCGTTAAAAAAATGTTAAACTTGAATAAATATTTGTTGTTAATTACCTTTCTTTTATAATTAGGTCAAATTAACACTAATTATTTTATAAAAATCTAAATATTAATTTACTAGAAATTTTTGTAATATTATAAAACTTGAAAAGGTTTTATTCATATAAGTGAAAACATTAAAAAGTAGCATGTGAAAAAGTTTTTAAATTATTGATCAGGTAAATTTCATGCACAAAAGTTTCATAAAACAGTTCAAATTTCATTAGACGTTTTATATATCATAATGATATTCTAGAGTAACCGGATATGCTTGAATAACTGTTGTTATTTTTGACTTACCGCCAGCAATCCTTGGATAATTCTATTTTAGTTTATATTGTCATATATTTATTCACTACACGTGTTTCGGACATTATCGTCCATCGTCGGGTGATAACACTTAGTTAAAATATTCAACACAAAAATACAAGTATACTATGTAGTGCCGGCGCGGTGACATTAAAATATTGTGTTTCTCGTGCGTGAATGTTATGTGTTACTTGTATTTTTGTGTTGAATATTTTAACTAAGTGTTATCACCCGACGATGGACGATAATGTCCGAAACACGTGTAGTGAATAAATATATGACAATATAAACTAAAATAGAATTATCCAAGGATTGCTGGCGGTAAGTCAAAAATAACAACAGTTTTATATGTATAGATATATATAGATAGATAATTCTTACACACAACATTATATTTCAGAGAGTGTTCTTATTATTAGTAGTCAGAGCATCCATATTCATATCTTAAAACCATTCAGTACTAATGAACGTCCGCCATTTAAAAATATAAAACAAATTTTAAAACCGTGTACATACACCATTTTGGCTTAGTTTCAAAGAACCTTATTCCTAAATTCCATAACAATTAATACGAATTGCCAAAAGATCAGGTAAAACAAAACCTTGATTCGTTCGATTAATCAATATCAAATGAGAGATCTCGTTCAAGAAACAATTTCTATTTTAGTACATACCAATGTCATAATATCATTTGCCAAATCCCTAGCAAGATCTGGACTGATAAAACATGACAATGCAGACAAAGCAAGCCCTGCATCATACTGGTTCTGACTGTTCAAGTCTTTACGAATCATATTGGTTGTCAACATCAGCAACTGAAACAATAAAGAATAACATAATTTGTAAGATAAACCTCTTCTTTTTTTAATCATGGTTTTTATTTTTCTTGCACCAACTAGCTAATCTGGACGCTTCATTATCTGCTATCACTCTAAAGACTATGGATCAGATTTGTGTTGTTGATGGATCAGATGTGTGTTGTTGATGGATCAGATTTGTGTTGTTGATGGATCAGATTTGTGTTGTTGATGGATCAGATGTGTGTTGTTGGTGGATCAGGTGAGAATAGTTGACTCTTGAGAAAGAAAGAGCAATTGCCCTGTCTTCAACACATCCACCTGCTTCAGTCTTTTAATGGTTAGCAACATACTGACAAGAGGGCTAGAATGCACAAATAAGTGCACTTTGTAATTCCTTTTAAATCATTTGATTTCTTCCCATTAGGTTGGCATATCCAGAGAGTTGTGGAGTTCTGTCTTGCATTCATACCAGGGTGGATTAGTTATAACCTTATAATGCTATTTTGGACCCTTTGCAAGCATTGGATGTTCAATATACTTGCATAAGTTCAGATTAACTTAAAAAATCGAGCAATACACCAACAGCTTATTGTTTAGTGATTGTCTACCAAAAGGCCAAAGAAGTTTTCCAAACCGACTGTTGATTAGAGATATTTTTTATTATGCGGTTTTTCCATGCCAAGCGACGATCTAAGTGGATCCATTTTACACTCACAATTGTGAAAATGTATCTTTGCCTAGTTTTAGAGGACAATTACTCTTCTTAAGTGAAAAGATAATGTTTTGCGACTTAGAAGCACTCGCTCTTATTCACCACCTTGTTAGCCAAGTATTTGTCCTATCCAACTGTATTTGTAATTGACTACTTACTTCATTGGGATCATCATTGCATGAGAAAAAGACAATATGATCAATAAACATAGCAACAGTAATATCCGGTAGTTGTGGTATGTCATGATTACAATAAATTGTACACAACAAAACCTAGTAAGGCGGAAAGTTCTAGATTTGACACAGTAGACCTTTATGCCAGATTTTGTCAAAGGCTTGTTGGAGAAGAATTCAGCAGAGAAATATCCCCCCCCCCCTCTCGAAGCATTCTCTGATTGTTTATTAAACTCTATGCACTTGTTCCACAGTAGAGTGATGTTTTAAACAATCCAAACTGATGTTGTGGTATTAAGTTAGTGTCGTAAATGCTCAATTTAAATCTGGCAAGTAATGCTTTTTTTCAAAATCTGAGATGGTACAGGCTTAGACTATCTATGCCCTATCTATCTGATAGGGCAATACAAGGTGGTTTTAATGGTTAGTTTTCCAGACTTATCGATCATAACTATCTGTGATATTTTCCAAATTTATGGAAAATAGGAGAGTCTAAATGTTGCATTAAAGAATTGTTAGGAACACTAAACATTTCGTTTAAAATTTTGGGGTGATCAGGTCAATTCCCAAGGCTTTCTGCATTCATTTAACCCTTCAACGCGGTGAACCGTCTATAGACGCGGCCAAACTTTTACCTTCTGGCGCGGCCGCCCATCTAAAGACGCTAAATGTCGCTGCGGTACGTGCTGGATTCTAGCGTCTAAATAAAGAACTTTTATGAACTGAGGTTATACCCAGTACATTGCCAAGAGAAATGCCATCTGTTGAGTTATTGATTTTTATTTCTAGTCCACCATGACCTTCAGAAAAGGAAACAACAAGTGGCTATATACAAACAGCTGATTTACTCAGTCTGTGTAGCGGGTTCGTGGAGGGCTCTCGTGTGTTATAGGTTATTATAACTTCATTTATTTATAAGTGTAATATTTTTAACAGTTCGACAGCAGATCGTGTGATTAGTTCTAGTGTATATTGTGTTTTAGTGATAATGTGGGAACCGCAAAGTGATAATATTCGTGAGTTGTTGGCGGCAGAATGGAGTTCGGAAGAAGAAAGTGGGAATGATTTGGATTACGCCCAAATGGAGTTCTATTGTGATCCAAATATTGAAGGTAATCATGATAGTGGTGATGAAGTTGTAAATATATGCAATGTGGCTAATGATACTGCAATAATCTTAGATAATGAGAAAGTTACAGTAAATGTAAATATGTATAATGTCCCGCCAGACAATCCACAAGAGAAGGAAATGTTAGTCGACGATTTTCACTACCGCACCAGAGGGTCTAGCGCTCGGAACGACTTACCGCGTTGAAGGGTTAAGTTATTAATCTAACAAGCTCTCTAGGTGAGGCTGGTGTCAAAGAGAGGGATGGTTGAAGATTATGATTGAAGATGTTGTCCAATATCTTCAAAGTCTTCACCAGGATCATTACTGAAAACCAAGACAAAATTAACAGTAAAAGCTTCAGTTTTTCTTGACTTCAGTACGTGAGCAAGTGCTTCAAAGCCAACAAATAATTGGTGTACACTGCTTCATTTATTTTATGCTTGTGAGGGAAGTAAATTTCTGAGAGGGTCATAGTGCCTGCAGGGGTCTTTCACCTTTACCATGGTAGCTTGAAGGTATTTAGTTTCATACGGTTCCAGCAGATAATGACCCAAAGCCCTTACAATTACTATTGTCATACCAGTGTGTACTCTTTTATCTGAATGAGGTCTGTACAATAACCAGACACTTTGATGAAACTCTTTGTTGTGACATGGGATTCGGAAATTAGGACAGCATCCAGTTTGTTGATATTGATGAAAGATTCTAGCTAATATTTATTAGGAGGAAAGCCATTTATGTTACATTTGGTGATGTGTAGAAATGACATGAAGCAAACTTGGCAACTTGTGCTATGACCAACCCCAAAAAGGTGCTTATTTCTTGAAATAGATCTATTGTTTTGCTTTATTTGAGGAGGATATGTTCTATACGCTATTGAACTGATGATTGTTAGCTTTTGGCAAAGCTTTATTAAAATTTATAAAAGCTATTTATTTGAATAAACTGAAATAAATTATAGGATAAAGGTGAATAACATTTTTTATTAAACTGCAACTAACAACACAATTACAAATTATGAATTAACATTTTAAATGAATTATTCGAAAATAAATGAACTAGCTAAGTGTACCTACCTCTGTATCAGAGTTAAAACATTGAGATGATGCCAAGTATCCAATCCTTTTGTACGTAAACTTGGATGAACTCATTACTTCAATGATATTAAATCCAGCCCAACTTATATCATAGCCCAGCATTTGCAACTGAAAATAAACATATTAAAATTAATTATTTAATTAATATTACTTCCAGACTGAATAATATTACTTCAATTTTCTGGAGAAGAGACACTGATGAACAAAGATACACATGTTCAAATTCAAATGAAAAATTATGTCGTTTATGGATGGAATATGGAACAATGAGTAAATCAATGGCGTTAGTTATGGGAGTAGAAATTATGAGGGCTGTTTGAAAAGTAGGTTCCGTTTTGTTATAAAAAGACATTAATACAAATAGAAGCTTTTTATTATACATAAAACTAAAGATTTAAAACTACAACCTTACCTTTTTTTCCACATAATAACCAGCTACATTATTAAGGCACTTGTATTGGTGAACAACTTTTTCACCTTGTTGTAGAACTTTGCCACCTGTGAGTTAAGCCATTAATATGTTGAGACTATCATAACAAACCTCATCATTTTCAAATTGCTGTGCCCCTAGCCAATTTTTCATGTTACATAAAACATGATAATCACAAGGAGCCAAATTAGAGGGTGTGCGTGTGTGTGCATGTATAGGGCTGCGTGTGTGTGTCATTTAACACTTCCTTTAAACATTTATTATAGTCCCCCATTCTAAAAAAAAACTATCAGCAGTACACCTTTTTTGTTTCAAAAGATATTTGCTAGAAGTTTTCCTGCAGAAAATGTTTACCGGGACTCTAGAAGTTTTCACAACTAGCTAGTGTGGCCAATATACTTGGCTAGTATGACACCCAAGTCTCATCACTGTCACAATATGACTGAGGAAATCATTACCTTCTATTGTAAATCACTGCCTTTTGTATTGTAGTACAAAAGGAAAGTTAGCACCACACCCATTCTCTTGATTTTGTGATCATCAGTAAGAACTTTAGCACACAGGGTGCATAAACTTGTGGTAGCCTAGCTTGTCAGTTACTTTGTACGAAATTGTTTATGATAACTGTAGGTCGGATAATTCCATAATTTTGAAATGCTGGTATAAAATGGCACCATTTTCTATCTATTTATTTTACTCATATTCTTTCCATATACTAATAGACATTCATTGCGAATTTTGTGTAGTTTACTACCATATAGTAAACTATTTTGGCCACAGAAAACTAATAATAGCACATAAATTGTCTCAGGGATATTTCCAATAGTAGCAACCATTTTGGACAACAGTATTGGCACTAGAATAGGTTGAATGACCTTCCCTGAATTAGCATACTGCCTGACTAGTGTTGAATCAGGCTACTCAGCTGTCCAAAGATCAAGCCACTACCCCACTCCTCAATATGCCAGTCAGAAACGGAACTTACTTTTTGAACAGCTCTCGTAGCTATTGATGGAGTTGTATAAATGGATGTACACATTTTGTTTGATTGTGAGGTCCTGGAGCCCAAAGGAAGGACTCCAACAACCAGATATAAATTTCGACAAGAAAACCCTGCACAAGATCCTGGAGTTTATTAGAAGCACTGTGGTCGGTGTAAAATAAACAAGAAAAGGGGAGCACAATAGGCTCATAGCCGAAGTGCTGGGGGCTAATTAGAACTTCAGCAATATGTTCCCAAGGGAGAAAAAGTGCCAACAAGAAAGAGAAAAGAGGAAGGTCAATGATTTGTTGAAAAGATGGAATAAAAATAGTCATAGAAAGAAGTCAGTACATGGCAACAAAGTAAAAATGATGCTTATGGTGCAACAAAAACCACAAATGTTTTTATAGCCTATATGTATAAAATATTATTTACAAAGTTTGTTATAACTCAGATTATCCACAAATTCTAAGAAAATACTTTATATTCATCCATAACAAATACATGAATTTAAAATTGATAAAATACTTCATTTTTAATAATATAAAATGGAAATGCTGATCTCCAGGAATGGCAACTTCAACTTTCTAAACATCATCATCACTGGGGATGAGTCATAGGTTTATGGCTAACCAGAAACCAAGTCACAGCCGCCAGTACTTATATGACATTTTTGTTAGTACTGGGCCAGTACTAGCAATAAATAAATATTGTTGAATTTGAAAGAATTAATTGGATTTACAAGGTTTTGTATAGTATTTAAAAGTTTCATCGAGCCAATACATTTCCAGTAATGTCCAGTTATCATCAATACTTACCAGTACTAGATCAATAATTTTTTTCAACCGGGGAAAGGATATCTTTATTAGAAAAAGTTTCTGTTTCTCATTTTCAGTCATAACGTCGAAAAAAAAAAATTATTTCAAAATAAATTGAAAGCTACTTAATAAAAGCACTAAAAGTGACAAAATAAATATTTTTTTAACAAAAAAAGACCGACTTCAAAAAAAGAACAAAAATAAAAAAATAAAGAAAAAATATATTCAACATTAATGTGTAATAAATATAATTTAAAAAAATATAACATGTAACTAAAAAGTATTAAATAATAATGTGTTATAATAGTAATTCCGACTTCGTAATAATTATATTCGTGAAATTTACAGAAACTAAAACGAGTGTTATAACTTCTTTTCTTTTCTTTCTTTTTTTGAAGTCGACGCCACGATCGATTCAACGATGTAATTGCTGAAAAAACAAAAGTTAATGACAACCCCCCCTTCTTCTCGTTGCATTCATTTTAATGAGTACACCTTTCAACGTACCTTTTTTCATAATTGATCGTTTGAACTTTTCTAGTGTCAAAAAATAGGACTACTCGCTATTTAGCCTTTATACCTAAAATATATCGTGCACTCACAAGAAAAATACCAAACTGTATTTTCGCAAGTATAGTAGTAAGAGAAAACAGACAAAATTTCAAAGAATCGTGTCATAGAGTATTCGGTATAATAGCTCATCGCTTGAACAATTTGGCGTCGACTTCAAAAAAAAAGAAAAAGAAAAAAAAACAAGATATAAACACTTGTTTTAGTTTCTGTAAATATCAGTTTACATTTCACGAATATAATTATTACAAAGTCGGAATTACTATTATAACACATTATTATTTAATACTTTTTAGTTACATGTTATATTTTTTTAAATTATATTTATTACACATTAATGTTGAATATATTTTTTCTTTATTTTTGTTTTTTTTTTAAGTCGGTCTTTTTTGTTAAAAAATTATTTACTATTATTTCCTTTCTTGGATCCTTTAATTAAAAAACAACTAGATAGCCTGAAGTTGTGATATGATTAACTAATTTATGGTTTTTAAAATTTTCATTAAAAAAAAAAAATTATTAATGTTAATGTATATAGGTTATTCATTTATTTTTGTGCATGATCATGTATTTCAGGTTGAACTTTAAATTCAAATTTTGTAACATTCCATTGTGGTACATAAAACTTCCTACTTTCCCGACATGGTTCCTTATGATTATCTGCTATTAACCAAGCTGTTAACATCACTGAAAGAGAATTGAGTCATTAAAATACATTATTTGAAACACTTCAGCTTAGCTATAAGTACTCAATTCTCAAAAAGGTGATCCAGAAATGCTTCCAACTATAAAAGAATTGCTGGGAGAAGTATATGTACTCTCAAGGAAACTAATTGAAAATTAATTATATATTCAGATGTCTAAATGAGTAAATGTATTTTATACAACCAAAGGTAGGACACTTTTTCGAACAAACCTTGTAGATATTACATTTATGCAAAACGTTAATTAATAAAAAACAAAAATACTTACATAAGTTAGTTTTGCAACTGCTGTGGCTTTGACTGAGAGGTTTTCTTGCCGCAATTCTTGTTTAATTTCTTCAATACATTGTGCTATATATTTAGCCTAAAAAAATATATATTTCAAAATTAATTAAGAATGAAAAATTAGTTACCGGTATACATAATTAAATTATTTTACACCCTAGTGCTAACAAGCTTTCACGTGAATCAAATATTTATTTAGTTACTATAATAAAGAGAACAACAACCTATTCTTCAATTGTCTAATTTCTACAAAGCAAATATAATTAAAGTAGCGATCATCAAGGTAGGACTGAGTCTACAACAAATGTGTTTAGCTCATAATTTTAAATCAAGTTAATTTTTAAAAGCCTTTCAAATTTTCTGCGATTACATGCATATTGTATATACCTACATTACATACATAACTTGTTACGAGGAACATCGCGTGGGCGGATGACCAGGGCAGTGTATCAATAAGGCGCGAGGATTATGGAAAAAAGTATGAGTACAACAATTTTTAATTTTAAAATCTTGTTAAAAGATTACCACAATGTTGTCTGACGTGGCGATTCATGTCGTTCATTTACTTTGTTTTACTTTTATTAATTAATCATATGCTTTTTATTTTTTACATAATTATTCATCATATTAGGTATATCATAGTTACATTATATCTTAGAAATGTCTCATTCAGTTATCTTAGAAAACTGCAACAGATTTTTCTGCTGCTCATCATTCTATTCGTTTGGGTGAGCTACAATTAAAAACTCTGAAAGCAACGGATGACAAAGCCGATTTTGCGCAAGCAGCTCAGCTGAACAATTGGAGAGATGCGGATTGGCAAGGATAACTGTGTGAGACAATCCTATGATATAATGTAAATAAAATATGTTTTATGGAATAGTTATAATATAGTAAGTTATTAAATTGTTACAGACTTATTTTTTAATTATTGTTTTAATCTAATACATCATCTATCAGTCTATGTTAAGAATTTTTTACTTAATAAATTTTTGAACTTTTTTTCAATACATTTAAATTAATACTTTTGAGGCTGAATTTTAAAACTTATTTAATTTTAGGAGAAAATATTTTGAAATGTTTATTGATACATTGGCAAACTACAAGCTACCTCAGAGGTTTGGATAACTTTCGGAATTTGTGTATTAGTATCTCGTGGTAACATCAGCCAATATAGCCGAAACCGACACATCCGACAGACTTATTCCCACACACTATTAGTAAAGGGACCGACAACGAAAAATCTATTCTCCCTACTGCTAGTGTAAGTATAGATAATAGTTATAATGAAGGAGTGCAGGTATTTTCAAGTACAATTACTGAAACTGAACTTGTTAGTCAGTCAGTGATTTAAACAGATCCTACTATTATGACATTATTCAACAACCCAGAGCACAATATGAAGAATCAGCGTGATGAGCTCATTTTGAAAGGGCCTACTGAATTTAGTATATAAAATAAGGAATACCCCAAAAATTTCAGATGAGGCACTTTTCAAATAAATTTCTATTTCATTTAGGTGAAAATAAAGGGAAAAAATCATGACAGTGGTTAGTATACTCTAAAAAATCTGACTTGGTCTACTGTTTCAGTTGTTGTTTGTTTACCCCGTCATCATCATCAAAATCACAGTTTGGCCAAACATTGATTTTAATAACTGGAAATATGTGCCAGATCGTTTGAAGTCCACATGAACTGTCAACAGACCATTTTAAATATATGACATTATGGGTAGAGGTAGAAAGTAGAATGAAAGGGAATATGTCAGTTAACCAGCATTATGATGCAAATTGGTACTGAGGCTCAGCCCTCAAAAGAAGAGTTGCGGCGGTTAGTGGAAATTACTTTATATTTAATTGCGCATAATATAGCTTTCCGTGGATCATCTTCTAAGTGGTTTACAAAAAAACAATGGTAATTTTCTCGGCTTTGTGGAACTTTTAGAAAAATTTTACAATGTACGTATGAACATCTTCGGCGTGTATATGAAAAAGAAACGTACTTGTACTTGTTAAGTGTATCAATGCAAAATGAACTAATAAATATGTTAGGAAATTCTGTCAAGGAAAGTACACTGAAGACAATACAGGAAGCTTGATGTTTTGCTGTTATTTTTTATTGTACTGCAGACATAAGCGATAAAAAGCAAACCTCCTTAACAATTCATTATATCAATGAAAATCTTGATTATGAAGAAATCAACATAGAAGAAAGCTTTAGAGCCTATCGAGTGGCCTAAGAAACCACCGGAGAAGCTCTCACTGACTTGATATTTAAGGAAATTGAAGAGTGTGGTTTAAGTATAAGTAACTGTTGAGGCCAATATGACCGGAATTCATAAAGGAGTTGAAGTCAGTGTACTAGGAGATTTCCCTCTGGCTGTATTCATTCCTTGTGGGCGCCATAGTCTCAACTTATTAATTGCTGAGGGGACAAATTTTTCAGTGAAGTCTACATCTTTATTTGGTATTTTACTATATTCTCAAGCTCAACGAAGCGCTGGTATGTGATATTAAAACACTTACTCTGAAGCAAGTGTGTGAGACATGCTGGGAAACACAACTAAGTGCTGTTCAAGATATCAGGCATCAATATGTTCAGGTTCATGATGAATCGGTAGAGTTGTGAGACAGATTGGATGATCCTTAAACAGCGCCTGAGGCTCAATCTTTAATTAATCAAATGGAAGAATTTTCTTTCATCACAATTTTGATGTTGTGAAATGATATTCTTTTTGAAGTTAATTTGATGAGTAAAAGCCTTCAAGGGAAAGAGGTAAATATCACCGGGGGAAAGTACAGTCATCGCTTGAAGAAACCTTCAAGAGAGAAGTTTTCTATTCATTAGTGGACAACGTTACAAACTTACTTAAGAAGAGCAACTGCTTTGAATGAACACCAACAAAAATAGGGGTTTTTAAGTAACGTCACTAAAATTCCAGAAAGAGAATTTTTGAAACAATTTTGTATGGATCTCAAAAGAAAGACATTTGATTGATAAAAACGATGTATGTGATATCAATGGTAATGAGATATTTTATGAACTCCTGCATGTGAATTCGATATTGGATGGTAAAAAGAAAAAGTGATGCCAAAAGAAGTTCTGTGTGCAATAAAAGCAAACATAGTAAAAATTTGTTCACAAAGTTAGGGGTTGTATTAAGAGTTCTTTCAACAATACCTGTTACTGTCACAAGCGTTGAAAGGAGCTTTACTATAAGTTTAAGCTAATAAAAAAGCTATTTATGGTCTATAATGATACAAGTAGGGCTGAACTCTTTCGCCATTTTTACAATTGAAAATAACGAGGCCAAGAAAAATAGATTTCAAGGAAATCTATCACTGTTTGCTCACGCAAAAGCCAAGCGAATGCCATTTAATGTGTAGTTTAATTAAACAAAACTAAGTAACTTTAATGATAAATTAGGTAGAAAGAATGTACATATTTTTACTAATGGAGGGTGGGAGGTTCATGATGGTGTTTTTTTTGACAGGTGACAGTTTCTGCCAGTCCAGAACATGGCGGGTGGTGGATAATGGAGTGGCTCTAAAGAGCTAGGATATATATACTCTGAAACAAAACTGGCAAGAACACATTACGAATTTGAAAGCTTGAAAAGGGGAGAGGCGCCAGGTAAAATGTCACCTAAGGCGCCTGCTAATCACTTGACGGCCCTGGTTGTTATTAACAAATATAGTAAACTGACAAATTAAAAACATGTAATTGATAACAAGAGAGAGATAAACTTTAAAATATTTAAGGTCACGAACTGTTTCAGGTTATAGCATGGACTCTTGACAGTCAAATTAAATTATTGTAATACTCCAATAAGGGAAACCAAAAAATATATTCTTGTATCTACTATTTTTATTACAAGTGTGTATATCTTATTTTATGCTGTATAGTAGAATAATTCGCTTTAGTTACCACTACAAGATCATAAACATAAAAAATTTACGATTATAATAATTTTTAAAACCATACCCAACAAAGATATCTACATCTATCTCTAGGAGATGAGTTTGTCATAAGGCCCACTCAAAACAACTTTTTTTCTATTTTAAGTACTATACCGATGTATATTTTGGTTGTGTGTGTTTGTGTGTGTGTGTGTGTGTGTGTGTGTGTGTGTGTGTGTGTGTGTGTGTGTGTGTGCATGCGAGTGTGTATGTTATGAATATATATGCCTAAATATATAGATTATATGTATAAGATTATATAATATACTATATTATGTTTAATTACATGAAGCCTATACAAATGAAATAGGAATTTTATAAAACCAGTATTTTCATAAAAAACCTCAGTCTTATAATTACCAAGTGCATTTTACATCAATCAGTCATAATGGAAAATTAGAGTTTATGTTTACCACTACACCGTAGTTAGGTTAGGTTAGATTTTATGTTCATATTAAGTTGGTCTAGAGTTGTCTTACATTGGGGCTAAACGCATTATAAAAAGGTAGAGCAATTAATGTTCACATTTTTTCAAGAAAAAATCTGGTTTTAAAAGTGCAGGATATAAACAGATTTACCTTGTGTAAACTATTTATTCTCCTGATAGTAGGCAGAGGGAAAAAAACTATAAAAAATGATGAAATATTTGGCGAACACTTCTCAAATTGGTAATTACTGAAGAAAATAATGAAAAAAAAATTGAAAACAGAGAAGGGATAAATCAACCATAGTTATTTGATCTATCACATTATAAGATTTTATAGTAACATCAATTTTAATTTATAGCCAACATTGATAAATAAACATAGCATACACTATTTAGGCCTAATACATAACAAAAATATAATTGCATAATATACTCAATACAATCGGCCATATGTATATAAAAAAAATTATAACCTTATACTTGCATAATTTGAAGCAAATCCTCCCACTTGTATGCATAATAAATTGAAGTAAATAGAAATGGATAACTTATACCTTTTACTTAAACAAAAATGCATATAAATCGTTATATTGGGCTGAATGTATAAAACTGAAGGAAATCTTTGGAAGTTTAAGGTAGAAATATAAGGTTTTGCTTTCAAGTAAAATGTTTTGCCTTTTTTAATATGTATAACGATTACCTTATACTTCTACAACAGAATATTCTACAACGGACAAGATAAAGGTAGGCAACTCCAAGAGTCAGGAGGCATGTCCAAACATGAAAATTAGCTGATACCCCTCTCCTGTCTGTCACAACACAGACTTCAGTATGTTGTGATCTATTTAAGGTTTTGTTGATGCAATATATGGTATTTTTACACCAAAATACATTTCTAAAATTTGAGATTTCTACCTTATAAAGTTTAAAAGTTACTTAACGGTCACGGGCCTATTTTGACACCTGGTAATAAACACACACACATACACACACACACATATATATATAGGCCCCATATATAACCTAATCTATTTGTGGTGATTCTTGCTACCACTAATGTAATCTACATTTTTGTTGACCTAAACTTGGTGAATAGGTTAGGTTAGGTCAGGTTATGTTATATATTCAAAGACTTATTAAATTATTAAAACCAACACAAGTTTAAAAATTAAAGTTAATAAATCTTGGTTTTAATTTTATTCGTACCTAGATTTAAGTCAACTGAAGCACAGTACAAAGATATTTTCAATTAGTTTGATAAATATTTGCTGTTGTAGGCCTACTTAATATAATTGGTTAATTTTTTTCCAATCAGCCGATGAAATAAGATAAACACAGTTACTTACTACTAGTTACTTTGGTAAACCTTGGTATAATTTGTTACAGTAATTTCAGTCAGCTGATGCACTAAAAGATAACCCATTTGTAATTAGTTTAGTATAGGCTACCTATTCTAATTTAATTCGCAAATAACTATATATTTTAAAAAGTAATAATTGCAAATAATTGTTCCGTATGCTTAGTCTCCGTTCGGATCATCCATAACAAAAATGGTAATTGTTTACAAAGAAAGTCAGTTTTTGAATTTTTTTTTTTAACATGTTCTACAAAAACAACATCATAGGCCTAGCATAATATGACATAAATCAATCTTTCACAACATGATAAATTACTTGATTAATATGCAGGAGAGTTGTCCGATCGATTTAAGTGTTTGATCTCAGCAATTCCTCTTCAAAATAGTGTTTTATCCATCATTTCGATACTTCTTAACAACGCTCATTACTTTTATGTTTCACAATTCATATATCTGTCCGCAAACAGCGTTTTAAAATAAATTTTTTATACCAATTTGAGGTCATTGCAACAAATTTCATCAATTTTAAGTAAAATCTATCCATGTTTTTTTTTTATTTCACGCAAATAGTTCTGTTTTAAGAATTGTCAAACTGTTAAGAACTGTCAAACTAGATAGATATCATTTAGTATCAATGATACCTAACCACATCTAGCTAACGAACTACAGGTCAAGGAAGGTCATTATATATCTATATCTATATATATATATATATATATATATATATATATACAGTATTTGCCTATAGTTCTTTTACTAGGTCTGGGTTTCAGAAACCTAGTCATCATGAATGTTATATCATAGAAGCATAGTAATAGCAACCAGTATTTGTGAATGAAGTGTGCATGCACCCTCATGAGTGATTTAAATATGGCTATAAGATTGAATATGTTACAAATTTGTCAATTTCTAAGATTGTTAAGTAAATAATGAATAATTGTGAGAGATAAAAAACCACTTGCGTTGAAAAGGAGTACCGAATTGATGGGGGGGGAAAAACCTATTTTGAAGACAAATCGAGGAGCAACTTTCCTGCATATTTACCAATTACTGTACCTAATACTTCATAAGCATGAATTAATTATTGAACTTAGATGATGGCAGCTGGCCATATGACAAAATTATGGTAAAAAGTTTATTTAAATTTTTCTTTTACATCTCTTTTGAATTGTTTCCGCAAATTATGTGTGTTGAATGTATTACAGTAGCCTCTTTTTAGATGTACCATAAATTTCAAAAAAATAAGTTAACAAGATTCTATAGGAAATGTGTCTTTTCAGAAATGGCCAGATGGATTCTAGAACATATAAGAATGGACAACGGATTATTACAAGACTGAGAGAGGTAGGGTTGGTTGACAGGCCTCTAACTAAAGTAAAGGCCTATTTTAAGTTGATAAGAGTGGACTTATTACATAATTAAATATATATATATATATATATATATATATATATATATATATATAATACATTCATAAAACAATTTAGATATGGGTCTAAATAGACTCACAATCATGTATTAACGTAACATCAGACTCTTTGTTCAAATTCAATTAACAAAAACCGAAAGCTTGGAAGTTCATCAAAATAACCTCCTGAACTTTCAACTAGGTCTAGGAAATAGAAATTATGGTGTTTTTTAATAGTATGGTACTATAATCCTATATTGCCGGACACTATACTTACTTCATTCTCCTTGTTATTCCGTATACCGCGTACAAGATCCGATAAGTTTTTGTCAAACATTCGTTCTAAATTTCCTCTAAAATTTTTTAAAGCCATGACAGATTGTCAAATTTGCTTCACAGTTCACAAACTAAACTTACAACCAATAAATACCCACAAACTACACAATGATAATGTCGATAAATTTTTAATCAATATTAAAAAAAAAATTCTATATAAATTTCAAATGAAGTACGTTGGCTACAATTTTTGTCAACAGTGAATATGGTTCCATGGTTAACACCCTACCAAATACCAAAACAACTGTCCACAAAACTAGGGCAGGAAGTTAAATGTTAAAATCAGCTGATTACTGACGCGTTGTCTAACGTAACAGAGAAAATAAGAACATAGAGAAAAAGCATAACTCTTTCATTATACCTGTATTACATTTGTTATTCTGATTTTGTTTCTTTAATGCACATTAACTGATAATCTACGAGAAGAAGGAAGAAGGGGGTGATAAACTCTTTTTTTTATTGGTTTATTAAAATTCCCATTGTCCTTCGAATAAAATGATATTTATAACACAATATATTTAAAACAAAACTATTATTTAAGTAGTATTTACAGAAGTGAACCAATTATATTTTTATTCACCAAATTCAAATAGTAAATTATATTCGATTTTGGACATTTTTTAAAACCCAGTGCATAAGAAACTATTATATTATCCGTTTATTACCAAACTGTTTATATTATGTACAGCTGGTTGTTGTATTTACAAATTTCTGTTTTCTTTTACAGAAAATTACTTTTATGAAAATGCCATGATCGTCTAGTTATTTTTTCAAACTTCTCTATATCCCAGTTATAGAATCTATAAAGTGACAATAGTTTGATGGCTTCATAGAACATCACTAAAGTTAGGTACGTCTTACATCCGGTTTAGTCCATTTTTACATCTGATCTTTTTAGGTCAATATTCAAATGCAGGACAGCATGATTATGCAATAGAAATATATATTAAGTACTTATTTAGTATATTATAAATCAAATAGTCTTATACTTTATAAATCAAACACAAAAAGATACTTATATCTAATTATAAAACAAAAAAATATTCAAGCACAAAGGGCAAAAATGAGAGTGAAATCGAGAATACCTACATTTTTTCCACTCTAATGAAATGAACTTTATGCCTAAGAGCATTATGAACAAACAATATTTTTTCAAATTAAAATTTTATTCATAAATAACAAGCATTGATAATATCTAATTAAAATATTATCATTGATATTATCTCCTATGATTAAAATTTAGAAACATTAACAAACAGTAAATGTTTAGTTCATACCCCTTTGCGATTTAATATACTTTTTATAAAGTAGATTTATACTTGAGGGGTTAAGACAGATATGTGATATTTAATCTTTAAAATGTCATGGATGTATATGAAATCATACATATAAAATATATGTAGTTCATATCACACTAGGGATTTTTCAATTTAAAGCAGTGCATAGTATAACGTTTTGTCAACACACTTAGTGTAATTTGAACAGTAAACAAGTGTTTTTTATAGGAGTTTATGATCATGGGGAAAAATTCTAGAAAGTCTCTTATGGTGGAGTTTAAGTGTAAGGTGTTAAAGACAATCCAAAGAGGAAGAAAATAGACATTGCTAAGGAGTTTGATATTACTCTCACCACGTTAGCAATGATAATTAAAAATAAAGATAAGTTTGGGATGATGCTGGACTTCTTAAACTTTGCAAAAAAAAACTGAGAAAGGTGAGTTACAGGATGTTGAAGTAGCTGTTATAAAGTGGTTGAAACAACATTACGAAAAAAAAAAGTGCTCATCGGAGGTCCTGTACTTCAAGAAAAAGCTCAACAATTAGGATACTCTGGCTTTTGAGCCAGTAATTGCTGGTTATATAGATTCCAGAAAAGGCATGAATTTTCAAAAAGATGTATGGCAAAAGTGCTGCCATGAATGACACTGTGTGTGTGAAGAGTAGAAAGACAAGCTTGCAGACTTAACCCATGGGTACAATCAAGACATCTATAATGCAGACGAGACTGGACTATTTTTCAGGTGCCTACTGGACAAAACTAGCATTTAAAGGGGATTCTTGCAATGGACAAAAAAATAGCAAAGATCGTTTAACAGTATTTGCTTGATACCAACTTGAACTGGTATGAACAAACTGAAACCTTTAAATATTGGAAAGTCAAAAATCCAAGATGATTCAAAAATATCACAAGTTTCCCAACAGATTACACTGCCAATAAAAAAAGGTTGGATGAAAGAAGAAGCATTCAGTAACTGGCAGAAACAAATAGACAGTGATATGAAAAAGAAAAATATCCTTTTATTTATTGATAATTCAATTGCACATGGAGACTTTCCAAAGCTAACAAAGATCAAAGTCCAGTTCATGCCACCTAACACCAACATCAAAACTCCAACCGCTTGATCAAGGGATAATAAAAACTTCAAAACCAACTACAGAAGGGAGGTGGTTCATCAATTTCTAAATGATATAGAATGCCAGTCACCAACCAAAATCAGTGTGGTAGATACTATGTGGATGGTGACAAAGGCTTGGAATATGGTTATTGAAAAAACAATTGCCAACTGTTTAAAAAAAAAAGCGGTTTTAAAGTCAATAAGCTGGACTTAGACCAAGATGAGGATGACCCAGGAGTTCAACCACAATCAGGTGCAAACACTGATGCATACTGGCCGAGAGCAAGATGCTCTAAACGTTGAAATAGAATTTAAAGAGTTTGTGAATTTCGACGACAAACTTGCAGTGTGTGGAGAGGTCTACACGAAGCTGAAATACTGTCTTCAGGTGTGGGAGACAAACACAAATGGTGAAGCAGAAGAAACGAGGTAGAAAATATTATAAGTGGTCAACCTGACTCTACAACAAAGGATGGCCGAGATGCTCTTGATGTGTTGAAGTGTTTTTTCCTTAAAAAAAGTGGAGTGAAATTGTTGTTAAATCCATAACTGAGCTGAATTTGTGCATTTAGATACAATAAAACTCTACTCAGCTAAAATAAAAAAATATAGACTTTTTTAGTCTTAATTAGGTTACACGCAGTACTGTCAATACTAAATAGTACAATAACATACATTTTTAACACCAATGTTAATTTTAAATTGATTTTGAAAGACTTACATGTAACAAACTGTAAGATATTAAATTAAGTACAGTACATGTTTACTTTTAAAAATCATATTTGTGTTTTATTCTGTATCAGTGTAAAAATAGGGCATACAGTTGAAAATAATTCGTAAAATAGAGGTTGAAATATAATATATTCAATATATAGAAGTTCTCATTCATTTTTGAGGAACCCCTTTGTAAGGAATATTTCCTGAATTTAAATTCAACATAAGAAACCTCATTTTAAGAATATTCCGAAATAACAAATATTTCTCTGGACCCTTGAAATTCAGTACATTGAGGTTCTACTATATTTTCAGTACAAAGATGAACTACTTTCAAATCAATGAAATACTTTTTAATACATTTAAAAGATCTTCAGTTACAAGTTTCACCGGGGAATTCAGTCAAAATGTAGAAGTTTCAAATTCACTCATTCATTTCGAGTAAAATAACCAATTCAAACTGGAGTCAGTTTTATTTCTTTTCTGTTAGAACTATCAATTGTAAAAGTCATATCTTTGGTGTTCTTCAAATCTTTCAGTACTTCGCTAAAAATGTAAGGAAAAATAATATTTATAATAATTGCTTCAGTTTATTGTCTAAGCCCCAGAAATTTGACTTAAAATTATCAATTTTGAATCACAATCAGTTGTTCTGAAACTAAGTCCATGCATTGGTGATATGCAAAAGTGGCTTCTTTGTCACATACTATAAATCATCAGATGTGGCTTTAGTGCTTTAAAAAAAAATGTACACTTGTCATGGAAGCCGCTTGTACACCTTTTCTGTGTTTATTAATCTGTAAATGGTTTTCACTGTCACAGCATCCTCAATGTTCCACATAAATTTAAAATTGCGTGATTACTACTAGTGTTTCAAAAACTTATATTCTTCTTTTAGTTTGTCGATAAAAGCACACTTCCATTTTAGCATTTTTGGATATACGACACTTGATTTAAAATAAATTACGGTAACTGAGACACAAAGGAATTATTTTAGTAAACAATGAACAATGTAGAATATAAGTCACTGCACTAAGCAAACAATTTAAATAAAAAGTTGTGTGATTATAAGAGAGGATGGCTGGCAATATTCAGTGTTATCAACTAAAAATTTTGTGCACAACTAAATTTCCACAATACAGCAAAATTTGCCTTCCGTCTTTGTAAAATCCGAACATTTTAATGCTCCGGACGTAGACTTGTAACCAGGACTGTCCAGACGAACGTATGATAACCTTATTATTAGAGGCAATGCAAACAATATAGATTTTATAAAATAAAACACATACAAATTCATTTGTTAAATTCTACAATTTATTGGTCTAGCCGACCATGGTTTCGCTAGTTACGGCATTGACGAGGCTTATACAAAGACTAAATAACCTAAGAAAAACTATACACACCTTTAAGACTTTTGTGTATAATTCTTCTTAGGTTATTTTAGTCTTTGTATAAGCCTTGTCAATGCTGTAACTGGCGAAACCATGGTCGGCTATACCAATAAATTGTAGAATGTAACAAAAGAATTGGTGCGTGTTTTATTTATATAACATGGAATTCTATCAAATACCGTCGGTCATCAGTATAAACAATATCAATTTTAATTTGCAGGATTAAAAAAAAAAAAAAAAAACTTTAATCATAATATACAATTGCAATATCTTCATGTATTTCTTGAATGGTGACTTCAAATGTTTTGCTAATAAATTTAATTTAAAAAAATTTAACAATCAATCTATATACCAAATAAATTCATTAACATTATTAAATTTGAGGTTATCAGCTTTTTTTTAATGTGCAAAACAAATGTTAAAATATTATCTTATCTTTTATGTCCCAATTCTAGACTGTTATAGGTCAAATTTATAATAGATATAACCTGAAAAGAGAAATTATCTAGAACTATGATTCAAGTTATGGTTCACACGATATACTAGTCAGTGTCCTCAAATGTACGAACTAGACTAAGACCGATTTCAGCAATACTTATGAGCAGAGGTTTCTCATTTCCTCTTATTTCAGATCACTAGTTTTATATCACTAAAACAAAACTATATTTCATTTCTTTATTTTTATCTCTATTGGGTTTTTGCTCCATTTCTTAATTTATAAATTCATATGAGTAGTTTGTCATTATCCAGGATTATGATAGTCTTTAAATTACTTAATCCGTCAAGTTTTCTAATGGATTACAATTTTATTCTTATAAAGATCGTATATTATAGGATATGCAAACTAGAAAAAAACAACTTATGAATATTCGCTTACCTCCTACAAAGGTAATCAACATGATTCTGCTGCATATAAATGTACTGAAATTTGTCAATTTTTAGGCTTGACTTTAAATGAAGTATAACAATGAAATCAACTAATTTTCAAAAATTGTTTAGAATTAAAGATTGATACAAACTTTAAGTTATTCGGCCATGTAAATGGACTAATACTTATTAGTATCCAGAAAATCACTACCTTATTGTTTTATACTTATTTGCACCAATGTGGTGTAAACACTGGGTAGTGTAATACATGCTGGAAGAACTAAACAAAGCAATTTCATAATCATACAACAAGTAAAACTGTTTGTCTTAATCTTCCATAACACCTGGAGAGATTCAGGTGTAATACAGTTTGAGCGCAAATGTTAGTCCACATAACTAAAACTTGATTCAGTGGGTAGATTCTTTAGGCCACCAATATAAAGTGAGCTAAAAAATATGACCAATTATACTCAGATTTATGGCTGATTGATATTTAGCCATCTTCAATATATAGGTTTCCATCCGATAGGTCATAAAATTTCTATATTCTAAATTAACTAATGAGATTGATTTGGATTATTTCGAAAACAAATATTAACTTCATATTAAAACCCAACACACTCTTTATATAACATATTAGTATAATTTATTATAGTTATCTTTTTGAATTCTACAATACAACAAAACATTTTTTTCTTTCATAGTTTAGGTCACAAGAATTTATAACTAGCTTCAGTTTGTAAATTAACGTCTAGCTGAAAATATTTCTATAAAGAATTAAAAATAAATAAATTTATGAATTTCTACAAACAATATATTTTATAAGAATAATGATTTCAAACAAAATAAATAATTAAAAAATTTAAATAAATAAGAACAATATAGTTTAATTAAATATTAATTACTTTTAACAATAGATAATTACTGAGTGAGTAAAGCACACCAAGATTCATAACTTGTTGTAATTATATTCAAAATATACACTGTTGAAAGTAATTTAATAATTAGCTTACTGGGTGCGGTTTAAAAATTGTTTATGTAAGTTAAACCAAAACAACAGACAAAATCACAAAAAATCTAATTATTATGATCTCCAATTAAAAATTTTAAAGGATGAAAAATATATATTTCCTATTAAAACCCAACTCCTTTAATAGATGTTTTTTAAACAGGAAAATTTGTAATGTAAAATAACCCAATATGACAAGAAAAGAGGAATTATTGGCACAGGTAAATGAAGTAAAAATAGAAGCTTATATAAAAAGAAACAAATGGATATAGTCGGAACATACAATGAGAAAAAACTCAAAAGCTGTTGAGAGGAAAGAGTTGGACTGGTATCCACAGTACATGAAGACCTACTGTGAGACTATAAATGATGTGAGAAGAACAGTTGAAGAGAAGGTAAAAAAGGAAAAAGTCATGAGGTGAAGTGAAAGGCCATGGTAACCAACAAGGTTAGGTATAGCCTCAACAAAATGCTTACAAAGTTGAGTAAGTCATACCATTATTAATTTATGCCAAAACTGTATATTCAAAATATAATTTTTCTAAAATAAAAATGAGTTAAAAATCAAAATGCAGATCATGTAAAGCACAGATTATCTAAGAAAAGAATACAGATACACTTTCTAAAGTCCCTTACCACACTTGGGAATAAACAAAATAACACAAAAAACAAAAATTTTTGTCAAAAGTAAAATGTTTATTCCTATTAGACTCTATAAGGGTTTTTGTTTTTTGTGTTATTTTGTTTATTCCCAAGTGTGGTAAGGGACTTTAGAAAGTGTATCTGTATATATTGTCACCACAGTGCTCTGGTCTTTGTTTAAGAAAAGAATGTTAAAAATTCCATGAAAATCACTTTAGTGGTCTGGGTATGGAAACAAATGTGTATTTTTTAAATTTCAAAGCCATATTTTAAACCAAAGTATCATTAAGATGATTTGAAAATGATTAAGTGGATCAAAAATATGTTTATTAGAGAAAAATGAATTGATTATAGAAACAGAAAACAAATACATTAAAATTACAGTTTTTATTTATAACAATACTCACTCAGTCTTAGGAAGTTAGGACAGCAGCGTTATCTCATTAAAGTTAGAATTATTTAGCTAACAACATAAGTAAAAATGTATGTACTGCTTTCATTTCAAATTACATATAATTTAAATCATGGCAGCATAAATAACTATAAATCCTAATATACTATTTGTAAGCATAACATAATTATAAATAAAATTCAATACATAACATATCTTCTTTTTCCTAGGCATACTTTTATATTTAACTTGTGTCAAGGCATAGATACAAAATTAGGTATATCATTTGCATTTTAAATATTTGTTGATTTATACAGTCTTGTGCCTTAGTCTTGATATTGAATATATTTAACAATTATTGATTTCTTCATGTATAACATATTATTTTGTTGTTAACTGTTATGTACTAGGATAATTCAGGACGAATATTAATCAGTTTTTTAAAGCATGTTAAAATAACCACCATAACCTAAATACAAAATTTGGATTAAATACATGATTGAACTTATTTCTTAGAAATAGTATGTTTAAGAAAAATCGACAAACAAACCATTTCCAGACATACATTGTTTTAAACTGTTTATTTAGTTAACTTGGAAATTCCTACCCAAATATTGTTACAACTTCTTAAATCAATCCAAAACTAACTAATAAATAATAACAAATGTATTGAATAGGCAAGTCATATATAACATTTTTTAATAGACTCTAATACTTACAACTTGAGCTCACTTGTTGGCTCACCATCAAGGAACTAAATTAAAGGACTTTATTTAACTCTTTAAAGGGAATAGCAATTACGCACAAAAGTCCACTGATGGACTATAACGTCTCCTGTGATTTAAATGCCACGTTATCACTGTAGACTGGGCCATTCAAGCATGTCACGGAACTGACTCCCCTACAAGCTTGAATATTTCTTCTTTCAAAGTAATTTTGTTAGTGACTAGATAGAATAGTTTTCTATCAAAGTAATTTTTCTCTGCAATGTTGGTTAATTGGGTACAAAAAATAGGTGCTCTATTTTAACAGAATACCATCACATGTTTTCTCACACTTATGGATGTTACCAAATTATACAATATTAAAATATATCTTTTTGATTGTTAAAAAAAAGAAGAAATTCAATTTATTAATTTGTATTAGCATAATTAATTTTTATTGCATACACTAAACCCCTCAATCTACAGCTACACAATAGTTCTCACCCCTAGAATGAAACCCATTCATGGTTGGACATAAAGAGAGAAATGTTTAGTACATAAGAACAATATGGCATAGTCCACACATTGTTAGACTATTTTTTATAAATCAACAAATGTTTACAGATATATTACAAGAGGCCACTATCAGCTATTAAAATATAATATATTTATTTAAATCTCTGGATAGTACAACATATATTTATTTAAAGTTTATAGAAAATCTAAAAATATAGAGCAATGGAATAAATGTTTTCTAATATGATCAATTATTCAGTCTAATATAGTTATATAAACATGCTTTGATAAATCTAATGAGCATAATATCGAAGGCTGTGTGATCACTATGATTGTGCAATAGCTAGCAAAGTTAGAGTAAAGCAGTTAAGTACTTAAAGCAATCAATTCCTTCTAAAATACCCTGTGCAGCTTGATCAGGACATTTGATTGTGTTATACATTATAATTATTTCCTACTATTTCTTTCATTTCATACAAAAATAAATGGTACATAAAACATTGCAATATTTTTCTATATCTATACACAAAACCAAACCCTAAACCTATGAAGAGTACATTGCACATGGTATACCTCTACAGATGA
Organism: Aphrophora alni; assembly: GCA_963513935.1. NCBI lineage: Eukaryota > Metazoa > Arthropoda > Insecta > Hemiptera > Aphrophoridae > Aphrophora > Aphrophora alni. The sequence goes on along the minus strand of OY740766.1, from coordinate 6,707,085 downwards.
CCTATGTGACGCATATTTAAAGAGTAATACATTAGGCGCAGCTCTACTACCCTAACCAAAACATTTTCTCATGTTACATAGACATTCTGTATATTAAATGCATTTATACTGAATTTAAAATAAGTGAACTTTTTCCGCTAACAGTACACTTTAATTCTTAACGGTTGCTAGAAGTACAGATACGAGTCCTCTGTACATTACCTTGAGTCCACTATCAGCCTGACAATTCTGAGTTAACAGTTATCCATCAAAAAGTACAAATAAACCATGGGTGCAGTTTTAAAGGGTGAATATTTCAATACAACTTTGGTCAAATGGAGAAAATTTATGAATTAAAATCAATATGCTAAAGAAAATTATATTTATGAATGTGGAAAATAATAAAATGTAACGGATATAATTTTATTTTATATGTGGTTTGGGTCCAGTGGCGGCTTACTCATAAGGACTCTCGGACGCCGCCCCCCAATGATAATATTATTTTAATAATGTAAATACCTATATGTATTTAAAATTCTTTGGAGATAAATGAATTATGAATTGCCGCTATGGATTTCACCATCATTTGTAGCGGAAGATTTACAATATAAAATATTTGACGAATGTAATTTGGAGTTCGGACGGTGGCCAGAGCGTCCCAGTTTCATTGCATTTAGTCATATGGGGCAAGCAGCAGACAGAGCTGAGGGTGCCGTGACGTCATTTACATAGCATGTAATGGGCTTCTAGGGCAGAGTCCGAAGCTGCGCGCGCAGACATCAGTCAGTGCAGCCACCATAAATTAGATGCCGATGCCGTTGCCGGTAATATGTCAACGGTAAACGTTGTGACAAATGATGTAAGTTTAATCATTAGTCAAGGAATTAAAAACATAGAACATAGAATTGCCTTAAAAGATTTAGGACCCCTAGGCCTGACATGGTAATAAGTAAAACTCAAATTAGTTCATTTATTTTATTTTAATTTTAATTTTATTAGCTATAGACTATACAAACTTTGCTTTATAATCGCTATGTAGACCCCACATGTTTTTAATATGGAGTGAATAACACTTGTGTTATGGCTGCTTTCTGAACCGTAGTGTATGTTTTGATAACATGCCTTCCCTTACGTGTATAAAATAAAACAGAGCCCTCCCATTGCCCTTAACCAACGGCCGCTACTGTTTGGGTCATAAACATTATTTCACCAAAATTTAGTCAAAATCGGTTGGATCGATTTTGAGATATTCAATCTATACAACAAAGCCTGATACACATTCAGTGATGATTGCATATCACTCACTTTGAGTCATATTTTTGCTATGGAATTACTATAAGGGAGGAACATTTAGGAAATACTACTTCATGAAAATGAGATGTCAGGACCCTAGGAGACATTCAACTAATCAAACCTTTCAAGGAGCTTAAAATACTGATGGTGACAGACCTATACATACTACATAATGTGTGTTATATCTATGTATATCTTATGTAATATATGGACCACACAAGAGCACTAGAAATACTGAAAACGAGAGCACAGCATCAAAATTACCATACCTAGCATGTATTAAAGTACAGCCTTCTGTACACATCTTATCAAGTACAAAAAGAAGCCAAACTATAGAATAGGCTACCATAAGACTGGAAAAAATCAGTACCTAACAATCAAAGATATAGCTTTAAGATAACCTATTTCACTGGCTAGAGGAATTTACCTGGAAAGAAACGGCTCATCAAGTAATCTAAACATTAAATTTTTATGTTGTAATTTGAATATTTTAAACTTTGTACACCTTTATTATCATATGTAATTGATTTCCAAATTTTGACTAAAGTTTACTAAATTAATTAATTAATGCAAAAATAAGGATGAGTCTATAATTTATTTTCACTTATTTACTAACAAAACAACATATTTTATTAGATGGTAAACATGAGCAAGTGTGTGGAAACGTGCATAGTTTTAGGTTATTTAATACATATATTAATTTAAAAAAAAAAAAAATGTTTATACAATTATTGAAAAGAATAGTTGACAATGTTCGAAGATAGCAAAATGTTTGTCACCTAACAAAAAAAGTAGGGGGGAAAGGACTAAAACATTACTGATAATTATAGTAATTGAATTTATTTTATTATTAGAAATGGATAATTTAAACCATCTTTCACAACGGTTTTTGTAATCATAATTTAGGAGTAAACCACAGATATTTTTACTCACTAAGGTGTACACATTACTTTCAATAAAATATTTAACAACAGTTTTAGAAGAATATCATTATCTTTGAAACACTAATTACAATTTAAAGGAAGGACATATCCATGTTCGCTCAACCTGAATTTTAAGTCTTCCAAGACATTTAATCCAGTTATAGTGGTTCGAAAGATATTTTGTCCAATTATTTTACCCACGGATAACTTTTGTCCGTTTTTTCACATCCACAAAATAAATTACTTTTGTATTGTATCTACTTTTAGAGAGTGACTACTTTTTTGTTAACAGAGACTAGCCATGATAGCGTTAAAAAAAAAAAAAAAACAGTCTGCGTCGGACCAGACGGTGGAAGTTATACTTCTTTGGCCATTCACTTGTTATTTTATGCAACCGTTCCTATATTATAACCTTATAGTGTAATATTAATTTACGACAATGTCAGTAGGCCATAAATCAGACGGGCAGTAAAAATCTTAATCAACTTAAGCCTAGCCTAGGTCTGTTTTGAATAAACTAAACTAGTATCAGTCTATAGCATTTCATGATAACACAAAAATGTATAATTGTGCGGTTATAATATTCAAGATTTTTCTTACAATCAATAACAATATACTAAAACACATGGTTAGAAAGTATCATTTACTCGGTTTTGCCTCGGCTGATACGAACACCTGTGACTCTTTGTATCAGATGGGGATTGCCCGAGCGTTCTCGACTGCCGCTGAGTCTACCTGAACGCTCGATTTTTCTCAGTTTTAGCGTGACGCGGTTTCTCGACCAACACCCCATCCCAACGAGTGCAGAGAAGTATAACTTCAAAAAAATAAACGCAGCGAACAAATAAGTAGTTGAAGGGTGGCATTCCTAATTCCTAGTTAAAATAATTAACCATCACTCATCTATCAGGTAGATTTAAATAATTTATAAAATATCAAAGGGGAAATGAAATATCAGTTGTTAAAATTTTAGAGGACATCAGAAATATTAAATACTCAGTGAAAAGGAAGTACTTGTTTCTTAAAACTACAATCCAGTGGCCAAACTAATGACATCATATGCAAAAATATGTTTACTAGCAATATTGTTGTGATAAGTCTTGCTAATATCCACTTCTGCCAACACGTATTGATTTTAACGAAGGAACATTAGATAGGAACTACAGATTTTAATTATACATTAAAATCAATTATAATATTAGCACATTGTCAGATAAAAATATAGATAGCAACACTTGCTCTTCAGATAAAACAAAAAATCTTCCTGCCAAACTGCACATTTCTTGGTTATTAGATTACACTTGTCAACGTTATTCTAACTATAAGTAATTGTTTATCATTATTGTGTAAATTAGTTGATTAATTGCATCAAATTTTATATATATATATTTATATACAAAATAAATTAAAAAGCAATGAAATTTGACAAAACTTAAGTTGACGTAGTCAAAGTATGCTGTAACAATGCGTAAATATTATTTTGACACTATTCATTTCGTGTCAACATCCCAAACGAATAAAATTGGAATGTTGTCTAGTCAAATTACAGACGATTGATGACTGCCCCATATAAAGATCAAGTACAGTAGTATATTAATATGACAAGCATTGTAATTACATCTCCACGTGTAAAGTGTATTTGAGAAGGACTCGTTAAGAAAATATCAATAGATGTAATCTTTTTGAATTTGGGGTTTCGTTTGATATTTATACTATTGTTAACATAAATTTAATAGAAATCAGGTTAACTGATATTCAGAAATAAAGAAAATACCTGTTTCTCTATATTGTGACTTCACAATATACGTTATATTTAAAACGATTATTATATTTGTACGATTACTGTATTTGATCTATACATTCCAAGGCTTACAATTCAAAATAAATTTCATGGAAACCAATTATATTTCCATTCTGGGCAATTTTTCTAAATATTATTAATTAAATTATACATAAATCAAAGAATACAATCTGTCTCTCACAATAACAAAAATATTGAACAAATAACAACATTTAATCAAAATATTGTATATAATAAAACTTTTTGGGGAGAGAGAAATAGCCATATTTGTTAATTATTGTGTGATTTTACCCCTTGGGCTCAGAAGCCCCAGTCACCCAATGGGTCTAATATATTTATGAACTCACTAAAATAATTACTCCCTAGTAAATATGAAATACATGACGACCTTGGAATTAACACCAATCAAAATTTCAGGTCTTTCAAAGGCTCTTCCAATAACACTGCGAATCCTTTGAGTAAACACTTGACACATGAGGTGAATAAAAGGTCTCTATTCTGTAAGAGCACAACTGGTAGATGTTTTGTTCTACCAACTCCATTATTTTAACTTTAATTGTAGTTTTATCGACTACATCAAACAAAACAAATATAGTTAGGAAATTTTAAAAAAAGGTATTTTTTAAAATTAAAAAATATTCAGAGTGTACTTTCAACATGGAGATGTATTAGTTAGACTATTCTATTTGAATGGACTTGATCTAAGTATACTTTGACTAGTCAACAAAACTAAAACAATTAATTTAAAAATTATAAATATTATACAATACAATAATGAACAGTTATTACTAAACTTTTATATAAGTGCTATAAAAATCAATTTCATTTTACTGCATGATTGATTTAAAACAAAGTAAACTTTAATAGATGGACACTTTTTAGTTCCAAATGTCACAGTTTATATATGAAACATTTTAACAGATAGTTTATATATATAATAGAAATTTCTAAATGAGAATATTTTCATATAACTAAAAATATAAATATGTTACAATTGCTTTCAATTATAAAAACACTTACATTTTGAATCAACTTTGTTTTACAACCATAAACTTATATTTCTATTATGTAATACTGGCATATACAACTCAGGTTTTTTTAATATTAATGTTTATAATTTGAAAAATTTCATTGCTGTGTTAAAACAAACTAACATTATCAATGAAATATAAATACACAACAAACAGCCCATATTAAATAAACATAGGTCAAGGTACAATAACACTTCAAACATTATTTGTGCAACTTTGTAAATTGTGTATCTGGAAGGAACATCAGAAAATTGATGCTGAATTAATAAAATTAATTAACAAGTATAAATATTAAATAATTAGTTCATTTCATATACAGTGACAATTTTACTTGTAGTTTAGAGATTTCCATGTTTATATATATATTCAGTTCCTCAATTAACTAAACAGTATATTTGGAAAGTTTCTATTTGATTATGTCGTAATTAAATATTGCCAAAAATATGGGGTATTTGAATGTCCCAGGATGAAACTAATCCATATAGTCATCATCTCCAATCTACTACTTTTTTATCAAAATGTAAAGGTAAATTATTAATGTAATAAGCGTTCACAGATCACCATTTGTAAAAACACATAAATTTTAAATTGTCAATACTACCTCATATTTATATACAAACTGAAGGAGAGATAAAACTTTAAGCTGAATATTAGAAATAAGGTTGTTAGATGATATTAAGTAATTTATGGGTTATTTTCTCGACATTGTGACATGTTCTTTTGTTTTATCTGTGGGAAAAACCGTTCCTAACATGGGAATCCTTACATTATAATTGTCACCTTGTATATTATAGTTATATTAGGAGAAAATATAAGGCAATATTACTGCATAACATATTTTAAACTAACATGGAAAAAAAAAAAAAAAACCCTATAAAATTGCTACTGCTGAAAACTTAAGATAAGGCAGCACTTATTTATTAGCAAAAACTACAAGCTAAAAACATTTTGTAATCAAGCAATTTGTGACTTATTGTCTGACAACATACAGTAAGGAATTAATCGGTGTTGTACAACCTGTTTGCGTTGTGCAAGTATCAATCTGATCAATTTACTTGTTTTAGAAAACCTACAGTGGAAGGAAGATGAATTAAAAAATTATAGGCTGAGGAGAATCTGTGTGGAAGAGTATCTCAGCTGGGTACATACAATATTGCCGCAACACAATATTTCTGCCGTGACTTGAAGGTTTAAATGATTACTGAACCAAACATCCAGAGTTAATTTTGCTACCATTTGATGAAACTATAACTAATTAACCCCTAAGGGTTTTTTAAAATTTTTGATGGCAATAATTTTTTATATTACCTATAACTTTTTTAATGTTTAACCTACAGTAATTCTTTTTATACCAAATTTGACAGAAAATTCTCGATCATAAATAGCCATTGTAGTAAAGGTTTAAAAAAAATCAGTTTGTATTGTTTTTATTTAAAAGATTTTTAAAGTGTAGTTTTAAAAGGATAAATATCTTCACCTTCTTTGGAACCAATTTTAATAAGCGTATTATGTTCACTATCACTTTTGTTCTTATATAAAAATAAATTGCATATTATTTAAATCCCATATTTTCTAGAAAACTGTTAATTTTTTTTTTGTAAACAATACGAGATGAGACAAAAGACACAGTACACAGGTTAACCTACAAATCGACATAGTCTACAACAAAGCTGGACAGCTAGCTAACTTGGCCTACAAAACTTAGTTTTTTGTAAAAATTTGTACGAAAAGTTAAAGAAAATAATTTAAATGTTGTACTGATAGATAGTACCAAGAGCTGATGACTTTAGTAGATAATAAATGGATTGAAATTGGACATGAATATTAACATTTTTGGAGTGTTTTGCTTCTGTTGACTAAAGCTGTCATGGAGTTAAATTCAACTTAATTTAGATTATACAATAATACTGCAAAACTTAATATACTGGACTGTTGGTCTAACTAGATCAATGCCCCTGATTCGGATTTAATTAACAACAAAACCAGTCTTTCAGCAGGTATTGGAGGTTTTCTCCAGATTATCTACTAGCCCAACCAATCATATTTAACAAGTTTTATACTGAAAAAGTTAATTGATTTATCCCCTAGCATCAAAACACTCTTGACTCTGGTACTTTAAACCGAGTTACTTTCCACTACTGATTCCACTGCAATAACAGATTTACTTTTAATTTCTTTCTCGGAATACTCCTCGTTAAACCTCAAAAAGCCATTTCGTTTGGAGTAAAAGGTTGCTGTGAATTTAAAATGAAAGCGGAAACTTACAAAAACCACATGATATTGAACTAGTAGTAGGCTGAATAGAGAGGAGAGATGATATCCTTACTCTAGGTTGTCAGACAATACCTTAGAAAATTGGATTATTCATTGTACTTTCATCCTGCAAATTGATTTTTGATATGATATATATTTTTTAAACATTTATTAATGCATATCTTCTCTTTTAGTTCAAGAATTGTGCACTAAAATGAAGAAGAAAAAAATTGCTGTAAGAAAAAGAAACACATTTAAACTATAACAGATTGTGAAATGTCATCTCTTAAATGCCTACTTGTATACTTCACGTTTTGATGACAATTTTGATTACAATTTTTCCTACTTGAAAATAAACAATTTTGTTCAAAAACTGTGCAAATACGATTAGTATATATTACATTAAAAGCCATAATTTAAACAGGGAAAAAAAAGAATTTATCAATAAACTTATGTTTCTCTAAATATAGAACATTTCTATACTTTTCTATGTTTTTTTTTAAACTTTTAAAACACAGTATATATCTATCACCTATAATAATCCTTCAATAAAATTGTTAGAAATGACTTTTTTTTTTAAATTTCCAAGTAAAAGATTTTTATATTAATGAATAGTTTCCTAATTTAATAAAATATAAACATATTTTTCTTCATCTTTGAAGTTTCTAGACTACATATAGTCTCACTCTTCCAAAAACAGGTCTTTTGTGAAATATATATATATATATATATATATATATATATATATATATATGACCAGACCAAAATTCCTCTCAAATCGCCTATAGCTCCTTACGAAACCATTCAGGACCGCACAACAAAGACTCTTCCAAGAATGCAAGCACTTCACACTCATACAGAAGATATTGAGCTGTTTGTTCTGTTGAAGAATAATCATCAGAAGTCTCGTTCTACCAAGAATTTCAATTGATTAATTTACTCTGGCTTCTCACATAACTAGAGTTGTTCGAGTCATTGCAACAATTTGTAGAAGTTATTTACTAAAATTATACTTTATAAAACAAAAATCTAGTTCATTCATTCTTTATTTATGTTTAAAATAACAAATTATTGTATAAATGTAATAATAATTTTTAATGTTGTTAAAGTTTAAAAAGTAAAAGATATGCATTAAAATAAACGACTGTAATAGCAGTACTGTACTTTGATATTTTTTAAAAAATACTAAAGAGAATAGTCAAGATTTATAGGACGGCTCTAAATCCATCACAAAGTTAACTTCTAAAGTGTCTTATAGGATATATGTAAAAATATATTAGTTTATTCTGTATTAAAGTAAAGCTAACGTAGAAGGAAGAAAATGGGTTGAGAGTTGTTGTTATTGCACCTTTCCATGGCACAGGTCAGGCACTAGTAGTTTGTATTTTCTGATTATCTAAAACATTTCAGAAACAATATTTCCATATGTTATTGTAGTAATATAATTTCACAACTTTTTCATGAGATGTTGTTTAACAAAACTAGCAAATACAGTGACAACTTTTAAACAACAACAAAATATTTCTATGGTAAGTGGATGTCATTTGTACAAAGTGTGAAATTGCAGACTGGAATACAAAATGGAGAAAGATGTACCAACACATTACAGCCAGTCAATTTCAAAGTAAAGTATAAATCTGTTACTTGTAACTGAAAAGAATGCTGGTTGAATCCACAAGGCAACATCATGAATAAACCCACCTTATATGAATAATCACCACTGCCGCTGCTACCATTACAAAAGGTAACACCATCAAAGCAGAAACTGGGAAACTAAAAATGATCACCAATATAATCAGTTTGGATTAAAACATGGCAAATATAACCAAACATAGCCAAATCTATACATGTTAATTTTACCAACAGGAAAATTAATTACCTGCCTTCGTTATCATTCAACATCAAATCATACAAAAACAATGCACAATATTTGGGAGTGACACTAAGAAAGTGCATATTAAAAAAAAGGCGCTGAACTTGATCAGAAATTTTAAAAAATGATGCGACACCTCAAGCCACATTCAGAGCTGTTAGTACACAAGAAGTTACTAATATAGAAACAAAAAAACAGGGGATATCTTATATTTCATGGTTATTTAATGAATCCTTAATTTTTGACGTCTGATATTTCTGACAAATTTTGCTTCTAGAAACTTGATTATTAATATCAGATAACATTGGAAGCCAATAAAAGAAGTTAGATACCACTTGTTTTGTTTTATTAGCTCCCAAATGAGATTCAGTAAAGTTAAAAGTTCAAGGTTCAAATATTCAAATATGAATAATCTATTTTGAAAGTATAATAAACCATTTTTTAATAGGATTTCATATCTTATGTAAAACAATGATTCAAGTCACCTGTAGCCAATGTAATTAAGTTTGGCACTCCCTGTTCACAGTATTTTTTCACTTGACTTAAAACAAGATCCTTATAGCTTTCCTTTTAAAATTCTAATGAATGATCTTCACAAAATTTTATTTCTGTTGAACCTAAACAGTATCTTTTATTATAACATCGTCTTCAGAATAATTTAGTGATCCACTTCTTGACAAATAGTCTGCTATATATTTACGTTTTCCTATGTGATAAAATCCATCTTTAATATCAAGTATTGTATACTGTTTTTTATACAGTAATTTAGTTGACAATTTATACGCAATAGAAACAGTGTGACCGTCTCCACTTCTTTTGACCAGCTGGAAGCTCCGGCTGGCTGGAGACCGCGTACACTTTAGCCGAATCTTGTCAGGATGGGCCAAGGAGTCGGGTTAGGACGCTAATGAACGCACGCAACGCAAGTGAAATTAAATGTTATATTCTATTTTAGTGCTGAATTAAAAGATTACAAAAATGATTATGATTTATTAAAAAGACATAACGGCAAGATAAAGCCTTAATAGTGGCCGAAAAGCATACCGTTTAAATTTAGCTAGCACGTGGCCGAAAATGGACTGACCTGACCTCGCCCCGTAGCGGTCTTCCTTCTCGCGGCTCTCGGAACAGACTCTCGGTCGGCTCGCTAGCTCAAGCCCTCCACTCCTCGTCTATCCCCTCCCCTTCTTCTACGTCATATTGCACTGCTCATCAAAATCGCAAGTGCCAATTCATATTTTATTATTTAAAAATCTCTTTTCATTACATCCTAATTTATAATTATTATGATTTTGGTTTGGTGGGCTCCTTGGCTGGGTCACAACAGTATAACTTTCTCTTACAATGTATTAATTAAATTAAACATGGTCTATAAAAAGTCTTAACATACTGTCTGATTTTTCTACTACTACTATGCCTACATATTCATTCACAGGCTGTACTATTCCTTTTTGGACTAATGAATCAAGCGTTGTTTTAAATGTGTATTTGTAAGTTTAATTTTACAAAATCTGGAAAGCAGCAAACACCTTCTCAAAAAATCTTCATTCTTCTAATAAATGTTATATTTTTCAGTTTCAATTAAATCTTTGAAATTTTTTCAATTTATCATACTTTCTTAATTAAATTTTTTTAAATGTAAGTCTTTAGGCGTAGTAATAGGTGTGCAGTTGTTTTTTACCTCAATAAATGTTAATGGCATTACTTTTGATACTGCTTCCACAATGGTGCCGACATGACCAACTGGATTAATTTTTAATCCACCAAAAGCTTCAAGTTTTGTGCAACTCTCTTTAATTTTGCCTGGTTTATTCTTTAGTCATCTCAAAAGACTGGCATTATGCTATATTTTCTAAAAACCGTCTTGTAAAATCTTCTCTGTAATCCTTTATTATAAATTGCTAAAACTATTTGACATTTAAAAATTGTATTACAGTTTCTTTTTCCTCATTTTCAGTATTTAATGTTTTTAAGGTATCTGAACTTATAAGGTTCTTCAACCTGGCTACTTGTATATCTGCAGACTTTTTGTTTGTTTCAGTTGCTGTAAAAGAAATTTAACCTCTTCTTTAAATTTTTCAAGTTTTCACAAATATTACCTTTAATGGGATTGTATTTGTTAAATTTCATTATTATTTTTTTATTATTTTAGTCTGGTGAAATTAATAAATATACAACCGTGTCATGTTTTAAATACATAAAAGTATTTTTATTTCAACAAGTGATTTTTAATGTAACCTTACTAAAACTAACCTGTTACCATATTGACAATTCATTATTTTAACAAAGCTAACATATGATTTTTAAAACAATATAAAAACATATTTCAAAATCACATTATGATAAATGAATTTCTTGCTATACAAAAAATATTGACAATACCAATAGAAAAATAAATAAATACCAAGTGATTATTTAATATTTAGTGCACCATCAGATTTTCATCCTACACACAGTAAGGCATGTATGAGAGCTAAAATGATCATTGGTTTTGCGTGTGGTTAATAATTTAAATATCAGAAATTCTAACTTGTATCTTAAAAATTGACTAATAAAATCTAAATAAATTATAATTTATATCACAGTTTCAATAGAACATTTTTACTGACCTAGTAATGATACCAAGGTTGGCGTCGTACCCATCGTAAACGTATTCCTGCATCAGTACGGATTTTAATGGATGCAGATTCTGCAGCACGCACAGTTTCTTTCACAGACTGCATCAGGTTTTGAGCATTTCCAACCAGCATATCAGTGGCTTCTTGATCTTCTTCAGTGCCTGTAATAGTACGTTTACACATTTTTAGCCTTCTTTTTAACAATAATTTTGAAATCAAAATTTTCTCCTCCCAATCAAATATTCTCATAAATTAGTTAAAACCAAGTAATCACTAATAAATTGTTAATTCCATATATAGTGTTGATTATAATATCAAAGAATCTGTTGTTACATAACTAAGCTGTTTCAAGATTAGCCGATGACATCATCAGGTTGACCACACTTAGAATACAAGTATTATACATTACATCATAACAGTAAACAACGTGAAAAACATTTATATATGCACTCATCAAGAGGTTTAAGAGTGGTAGACAGACAACTACTGATTATCTGTGGATGGAATATTTAATTTGTGGATATATAATTGTGAACAATATAATCTGTTTGTGGATTATCTGAGGTTTGACAGGAAAATTTTAAAAACAGATTTAGCTAAAAAAAGTTGGATGGACTATATATATATATATATATATATATATATATATATATATATATATATATATATTTCAAATGGGTTTGAAAATTATTTTGTTTCAATAGTCCAAAAATACTTAAACTAAAAAGTTCACCACAAAAAGCAGTCCTTGCTTTAGTCCATGCTTGATGTTTTCAAAAATAAAGGAGGCCACAAAATTTGAATCACATTAATTAAAAAGAAATCTTGCTCTCAAAGAATAAGTATTTTTTTGTTTAAAATCCCCCTCAATAATTCTGTTTAGTAAGAACAAAGTGTTTGACCTTGAATTTTCTATACCTAATTCATCTAAGAAAGTTTATGTAATTTGTTTTTAGTTTAAGTTAGCTATTTAAATTTATAGACACTAGTTCAAACCATTTACTAAAAGTGCTGGGTGTTTTTAAAGACTTTAAAAACAGTCTTGAAATAGTTAAGAAGTAAAAATTACAGTGACTAAATATTTTAAAAACAAAACAATTGTAGTTCATGAAGTAGAATATATAATGACACATAATGTTAATATATTTTTACACTGAACATGTTTAAATTATTAAAACAAAAAACTATTGCGTAAATCATAAAACATACGCAAACTACTTATTTATGCAATTCTATTAGCACTCCAAGACGTCGGTAGCCTTGATCGTTGACTAGCCTCGTGCAGGGTGTTGTTCGAATTGACAACACCGAGCTACTCATGCTCCCCTATTGGCTATTGCCTAACGGACTACAATCGTGGCGGTTTGTATAGATGTTATATTATATATTCGACTCCAAGAAACAAAATAGTTGATGAAATTTAAATTTAAACACACTATATAGGTATGTTTATAGGTGAGTGGAATACTCAAAATTTAGTTTACTATAATGTTATTATAATTTATAAAGTTTGAAATATGATTTAAGTTAGATACAAATCTTAAAAATATGAAAAAAAAAAATTAAGTTTCACCAAAATTAATATATAATACATTTTTTTTTAAATTATTTGATGGAAAAGAAAATGCATATTGGATGAAAAATGCTTCTGCCATCTGGACTGAGATTACTGCAAGTTGCAAAAAAAATGGAAAAATAGCAGTTTAGGTCAAAATTGGGTTTAACAGATTTGAATCGTTAAGACTATTTAAAATTGTTTATTAATTTTAGACTGGAAAATGACCAAGCAAAATGATCATATATCAAACGTTCTGACGTCCCAACACCTACAATTAAATTAGTTTAATAAAGATTTTCTTTTAAAACGTTAACCGAAGATACTTATCTAAGTTAACAGTACCTAATAAAATGAGCTATACAAATAAAAATGAAAGACTATAAAGTAAAAAAAAGTTAAAAACAACTCTACATTACTTTAAAGTGCATTTTAAAAATGAAACATTGTGCAAGACATTTCACTAAACTGTGCAAAATGAAGTGTAAACGTTTGTAGAAATATTAGGGACAAATCAAAATCTTAAGAGTACTCGCTTGTTTGGAATAAATGTGAAATAAATCTAAAGAAACTTCAAAAACTACAGCTTACACACTGAAATAAAACTTTTTTGTATTTGTTCTCAATGTCATCAGACTATATATTATTATCACCACAATTTTAATTAAAATAGGACCAAAATTGAAGAATTGAATAAATCTGTCAACTCAGAGTGATTAAGTGTCTGAAATCTTTATGAGAGAACAGTTAGTTTAACAGAGAATGATGTAGAAAAACATGGTATTTAAGGCTAGTGGTGACCTACGGCTATGAACTCTAACAGAGTCTAACGGAGAATTAGAAATAACCAAGAAATTAATATGTTATCATTCTGAAATTTTTAAGTCCCAAAAGTTGAGAATGGCTGCCGTCGAAAGATATGTATGGAGCAAATTTTTGTTGTTGTAGTTTAAAGGCAAAAATCTTCTCGGTCATCACCGCCATATAAAAAAGTGAAGAAAAGAACATAAATTAAAGACCCCTAGCCTTCGAATACTTTAATAGCGCGAGGGTCGGAAGAGAACAAGAGTTGGTCAAGCGAAAACAGATAGGACCTTGAAATAGAATGATCTAACCCAAAACTACACAAAAGAACGTGAAATCCAGCTAAGTCCTTTAGTGTTCATCAGTATTACCACACCTGTACTCATAATAATGAACTCCTGAGATAGAGAAAAAATGTTGAGGAGGAAAATCCATATAGTGCCTTCATGAAAGGTTGTAAAAGAAGAATATGTAGTAAAATGTTTGCCAACTATATCACATAAAATAGAGAACCTCCTAACAATACCTTTTTTTTTTTCTTTTTCATTTTTGGATACAGAATGTTGCAAAATCAGGACACCTTGACAATTTCAAAGATTTTTTAAAAGTTGAAACACTTTTTTTAATGTAAACTTTAGTTAAGTAATCCCTCAAATTAAACATTTCTTTAGAAACCAATTAATTTGACATAAAATCACATTACTATTTCTGATTATGGATTATTATAAAGATAGTAAAAAAATCAAAAAAAAAAGAAAGAAAGATCAGCATTAAAAGAATACATTAAAACAGTATACAACTGTTTTTATGGAAGTTTAACCATAATGTTCCGAATCTTAATTTGGGAAATATTAAAATAGCAGTTAATTTCAAATGACCAAGAACATATTTAATTTTAGTGGATTTTTATGAAAATAAATTTATCAAACCATTAGTAAAGGAACATAACAGATTCGAAATGACAGCTAAAAAAATAAACCTCGTTTGTGTTATTAAAAACTGAATATCATTAAAACAATCTATCTATATTATTAAGTTTATATCCATATATACGAATGGGGAAAGATCCTGAAATCTTAGTAAATTTCTATTATATTTTATCCAGAAATATAAACATCAGTAGACCATGGACACAATATTATATCTTACAGTTTACACTTCAAATGGCACATAAATACACTACTGACAAGATAACACACATTAGACTTACTGGCACCAATCATTAGGCCTGAGGCATCGTGTAAACAGATAAAAATAATAGAAACTTCAATGAAACCATCACCAGTAAAACATATTAAACATCTGCATACACTGTGATACCATGCTGTCATCATTACTTATCAAAATCATACATCACATATCAATACATTCAGCTTAGATCTACATGCTGACTTCACTTTATGCTAAATTTATATCATAATTGTTCAATACTTTTTTAGAATATTAAAATTATAAATATTTATATGAACGTAAGACAAAAACTATTATTCTGTATAAAAGGGGGGAGGGGCTCGTATAGTATTAACATTTAAAATGAATGGAAGATGAAAGACTTACAAAGAGAATAGAAGGGTTGAGGATTGTAAGGACAAGACCAAGAAGAGTCTGAGAAAGAGGTTATAATTTGTTTATTTCAAATTTATTATGTCCTTCCAAACGCTTGGATGAAGTAATATTTTAAATTGAATCTCAGGTTTTCATCTTTTTTGGTATAAATACAACGGCTAGTTTAATTTTGAAACAAAATTCTACAAATTTAAATAATTTATGAGTCTAGTTTATGTCTAACCTGAAATAAAATGTGATATTACAAGGTGAATGATACTTTTTATTAACACTAACATAATTCTTGCACAAACAATCAATTACATAGGGATTCAAGTTTGATTGGAAACTAATACTACAAGTTACAGAGATTAAATGATTATGTTATACATTTGAATAAGTTGACTATAAAAATGTTCTTTTCTATTATAACTATTTACACTTGTGTCAAAAGATTTTTGTTTATAGTTCCTTGATTCAAAGTCTTTCCTCAGATATTATGTCTGGGTATGATAAAATCCAATGAAACTTTAAAACAACAATTACAGATGTAGATTACTATACTGCAATTTATTATTTATTGTGATATAAAGATTACACCATGATTTTAGAATGATACGCTATATTGATATTAACATTATATACATATTTGAAGGATACAAGTGAAACAAATGAAAATGAATACATTTTGTGATTTTAATTACTTATATTACTACAATTTACAATTTTAATTATTTATCAAGATTTAAATATTATACGAGTGACTGGATGAATGGTGGTGGGGAATAATAAATTCTTCCAGATGTCTAGTTGTATCATCATAAGGTGGGGAAAAGAAGGGATTTAACTGGGAAAGAATAGAAGAGTGCGACAAGACTAATGGTTTTGGAACACTATAGTGAATCCATAAGGAAATATTTGTGAAGATTCTTATATATAGGTATACAAAGTTAAACAAATATAAATGAATGTCCATACTTCATTTCTGATTGGCTCTAAGATAAGACCACTTTTTTTTTTATCCTTTCTTTCTTACCATTTGTTCTGGAGGTTAAAGTATAAAAGCCCATCGTGGCTGAAGTACGACTAAACAACAAGACCTCCATTCTCTAACATAGATACGAGAGCCATTTGACATATTAGCAACTTTGAAATGAAAATTTTTTCTAACAAAAATTGAATTTATCTTTCGACGTAGTTTACAGTTCAATACACTTTTGTCCGTCATTTTTTCCACTTCTTTAAACCTTCCAAAAAAAAAAAGATTTCTTGAACTCTGCAATATAGGCATTTCTTTCCACAATTACTTCCTCATTTGTAAATTAAAAAGAAATAGAAGTTACAAGGGCCCAAATTTGGAGATTAGATAGCTAACTTGAATTGTACTGAAACATGTCCAAATACTGCTTTGAAATGGTCATGCAATTCTGTTTTTGGTCATCTATGAGCAAATGTGACACCCATTTACTGATAGCTTTCTCTTATCCAAATATTCATGTAGGATATTAATAACTCGTTCATCTGAGATGTTATATCATCTTAGCTATCTAGTGTATATTCATTCGACGGGCGTCAAACAGAATATCATGGATTTTATGATCATGTCTTCATTTGTAACCTCATTCATGTCCCAGGCGTGAATGATTTGTGCTTATTTAACCATAACAAAATATATTTTCCCTCATACAGATACCTATCGTACTTTTTACTCAGTTTCATTTAATGGATTTTTTTTGCAAAAAGTAGTGTTTTACGAACACAAAAAATTACGGAATTTGTACTCCGATAGACATGACAGAGCACACAACAATGTCAGACAAGCTTATATGATGTGTTTTTATTGTTTTTATTTTTGTGTCAGTGTATGTTCTTGTGTTAAATGTGTTTTTTAGTATAATCAATGACGAGTTCTTCAAAGTGAACAAAGTAATTTTCTGATGATGGAGTTACGGTCTCGAAACATGTAAGAAGCAATCAACAACGAAGTCACAAGACGGACCTAAGGTAATTAAATATTTTATTTACAAAAAATTAACTTTTTTCCATTATAACTAAGATAATTTTGAATGCTGTCAAAAATGTTCTATTATATAGATTGTCTTATAACTTCGTTTATATATCTAAATAAATTGGAAAACATCAAAGATAAAATGAAATCTGTGATCTGAGAGCCAGCTTTTATCAAAATTATGGATTTATAAAACCTCCTTCACATATAAATAAAACTCAAAAAGAGGTTGATGTTTAAAAAAAATCCTCAACAAATATAATTAAAATATTACTAATTAAGTTGAAATCCATGCTTAAAATATTTTTGCTTAAAAAACAAACTGTTATTCAATTTTGAAGTATTTGGAGATTTTGTAGTCCTTGTAGTTAAATTATTGTTTTTATGTGTAGTGTTGATAAAACTATGATGCAATACAGAAATGTATAAATAAAAACTACTTGTCAAAACAAGTAAGAAACATGATCACCACACATATCATAGTCTTGTGTCTAAATCTAACCATAACAAAGACTCAATTAATTACAATTACAAGTATAATATGAATATGCATAATAAAATATGATTTCATTAAAAAAAACTACGATTTCAATAGAAAATGATTTTTTAACTAATATTATCCTGCTTTATAAAAACATAAAACATGCACTCAAATATAAAAATCTGCAACAAGATGCAAAATCATGCAAAATGGAAGAGCTAAAACAAAATGGTTACCCCCTTGAAGCTCAGCTAACTCCCTTCGTGGCAGACATTCTGTTAGAAAACAAGCATTATTATGTACAGCAATAAACATTTGTTTAGTGTTTACATAGGATTAGCTAACAAATTGGGTAGTACAAATGTCTCTAAACAAATACACAAGGATTTTATTTACATCATCGTAATTGTATTCTATACAGCTGTTATGGAACACCGAATAAAGGCCGATTTTGTGAAAATCTAAACAAAAATCTTCCAGGCACGAAATTTGGTGGAAAATTAGGTTTTGGAGTTACTTTTGGTGCCCAAAAGACAAGTAAAAACAAGTGATTTTTTTAATTTATATAGTAAATTAGTTTTTTAATATTACTACAAGTTGTCAGTGTCCTTTAAGAATTCAGTTTCAATAAAGTTCCCGTAAGAATAGTGTTTAGTAAATTTATGTATTGTGATGCCTCTCAAACTAATACTTTAAACCTTACACAGTTTAACCTTCTCCATTTTAAAATTTACATTTTCCTAGTTTGCCTATTTGTTTATTCAGTAATGTAGTACGAAATGATTAATAAATAAAGAATATTATTTTATTTAAAAATTTGTGTTTTTGTGAGATTTAAACCATTGTGCCTGTTGTACTATAAAAACTTTGATAATACAGTAGACAGTCATGAAACAATAGCAATGTTTAATTTATTTCAATTTTATCGACCGAATGTCCATTAAAGTAATATACTGTAGATTAATGAACATATAATTTTGGTTCATCTTCTAAATTTTCTAAACACGTTTAAGTATGGTGGTTTACCATGCATTATCAGCCGGGCTATATATAACTGCATCTCTCCCGATAGCGACACTTCTCAATAGTGGACATTTTATGTGGTTCCGAGCAGTGTCTTTTATTTAGAAGTTTCACTGTACTCAACTAAGCATCAATATCATTTTACTACCAAGTGGCAGAAGATTTCAATAACCTACCGAGCCCATTACATTGTTGGGGGGAAAAAAGTGCAAAATGAGTAGCATTGAAGACCAAGTAAGATCTGTACATCCCAGGACTTACATAAATGAAAAGAAAACAATTATGATGCTTGTTGATATGTTTAAGAGTTCAAAGAAGAGTTTTAGGCTTTTAATCCTGGAAGAAGGTATTAGTAAAATTAGACTCCTTCATATTTTGCATACCTACAAATAGCATTCATAAAAAATGCAAAGACATCACTGGACTGAAAATGACAAACGATTTCAAAGTAGATCTTATTCTCTGGTGAACCCATCTTGTCCCGACTAGAATGGGAAACTTAAATGGTAAAAGTACATTGGACGATTGTTAGTAAAACACAAGGTGCCAGTAAGTAGATATTTGATGCAGCATATTGGGTAGGAATTATTGAATCCTTTTCATTGATAGGAAATATTACCCATTGATAACTGAACATGACAACAAGGGGTGCAAGGTATGTACATTGTTGGAGGGATACTAGAACACGAGACGCCTAGAATTTGGTGGCGGCTTTTGTGGAGCAAATTCTCCAAGGTAAGAAGAGAGAAATGTAATTTTGTTATTCTCTCGTATAGAAGAAGATTTAAAAAAGACAGAATTCAACAAGGAAAAATATGAGGAGCTACCTTGAAGATATGCTAATCAATGATTCTAGAGTGGAATGACATCTGATGAGGGGGAGTTTTTCAGAGAGTGAGAGTCTATAAACTGTGGGTCGGGATCAAACAATGATCCCTAATAATGCATTTTTCTCCTCTGGGGAAGAAAAAAGTACTTCAACAAGGTGCAAGAACTCATCATACCAAATATTCTGAATCGAGAAGTCCAGTTTCTAAAAATGTTCCAACAGATTCCTAACACCTGGATTGGATCCCATGGTATTGCAGGGTGCCATGCATGGTCACCTGTCTTATACTCACACCCCTAAACATAAACCGCCAAAGATACCTTAAGGCGTTGTAACAGTAGAAGACATAGCCTGATGTTTTAGATAATTAGAGAAACAGATTGTTCTTGTGCCATGACTTCTGAAATGATCATATTAAACACATTTTGTAGTAGTGTATTTTAAATACACTAGTATATTTGTATGGAGACATTTGATAACCTTGTCCATTAAGTTAAATTATATTTACGTTTTAAATAAACTAATATATTTGTACTGAGACATTATTTGATAACCTTGTAGATTAGGTTATATTATATTTATAATAATTAAGTTATACAAATTGCATTGATTTTATACTAAATATTGCAAACATTCTGGAGATAATTGATTTTTTTTTTTTTTTTTTTTACAACTAATGAATGTGTTAAAATACCCCACATTTCCCAGTAATGTGTTCACAAATAATAAACAGTGCAAAACATTCCACATACTTTCTTACAGACCTACAACCACAACAAGACCTAAGTAATGAAAAATATATGACACCATATTCTAAAAAATAAAGATCAGGAGTTATCAGTCAAAAACCTTAATAAACCATAGATGCTGTAACATATCTCAAAATAACGGACATTGATCAAATACGAAGATTGGCCTAAGCCACGTGTAAAAGAAAATTACATGAGTAAATTGGAAAAAAAATCAAACAATGATTGCCCAATTCAGGTTTATTTTAAGTTTTTCCAATTTACTTATGAAAAATAATTTTCTTTAAATCCCCATTGGTTCGGTCCATAAGCCTTTACATTTAATTACTTTTTATTAAATTAAGTTGACTAAATTTTAGATTCACCATTTGTGGTTTTTACTTTATAACCGATAATTTTTACACTGCCATTTTTAAGGAGATGGCAACATATTTGGTTTCCTTAGTGTTTGGTATTATGTACACTATTTATTTTCCTATCTCAGAGCTCAGTTTTTTTACAGTCCAAATCAACTTCCCTGCTGATCCTCTTCAGCTCAGAGCGATTATCCAAACATTCATTCGAGTTAGATAATAGATGTGCTTTTGCCTGGATCTAAACGTACATACACTAAGTTCTCTATACCACCAATATGTAGAGTCTTCTTCTCTTTTGAATTCTATGACGATGTGTCTTGCAGTTTTCCCCTTATCATATAAAATCCATAAATGGGATTACCATTGTATATTCCCAACCACAACATATGCTGTCTAAATTCTATTACCAGGTTTACTACTTAGTATTACTTGAAGGCCTGAATGTCCTTGTGACATTCTCTAATGGTAAGAGTGTCTTGCAAATATATAATGCTCCAAGGAACAGCTCTACCTGTTTACATCTCTACTTCTTTTTAGCTTAAAATATTTCCTTTATGTCCATTATACTAATGAAGATCTCAAAGTAGCTTACACACTGAAAAATGCAACCTCATTAAACAGGCATACTTTTGACAGTTCACTAATCTGAACTGCACCTAGATCCAGTTAAGTCAGGTTGTTCTTCCTCTCTATTTCTTAACAGTAGTTTTCATAGCCCCATATGAAATTCTACATGCTCGTTAAATTGCTGATGATTGCCTGAAAAGTTAATTTATCTCTGTTCTCTATAATACTTGAATACTCATCCATTTATCTAAGTGTTACATAATTATATTTTGCGAGAATTTCCTATGAATTCCTAAGCAGGAATGAATTAGAACGCGGTGTTTCATTATTTTTATTTTTTAGTATTACAAAAAAATAAAAATAATAAAATAAAAGAACTTGTACTTCCAACTTTAAAACACTCTTCGATATATGTATTAATGCCAAACTGATTGACTTCTTTAAAATTTGAATTGTAACGGCCAACGATGATGTAAAGTGGCCATAAAAAATGGAATAAAGAAGAGTTCAACTTTATTGAAGTTTATCAATTATTGATGAGATTGTGACTCTTGATTAGATCTTATGTGTATATGCTTCCTGAAATGTTTCAAAAACACACTACAAAAGAGGCAATCGTTATAAACAATATTGATAAATCTAAACTATTTTTATTCTTTAGGAACCAAGACCTAAAACTTTAAAATAGTAACAAAAATTTACATACTGAGAATTTTCATGTAAAATATGATTTAATTTGTACAAATCACACAAAAATGTGAAAAGTGTCATAAGCAATCAAATATTAATTCCAAAAATAACATGCTTACATTAAATTATGAGTTAAATATTGACTTATATAGATAGAAACGTATTTAC